>JAAGNO010015681.1:8171-22738 GCA_033439905.1 Ceryle rudis
AAAAGCGGGGTCAGCCTGATCCCAGGCCACAGCTGATGCGGAGCCGTCCCTCGGCGGGCCGCCCCGCGGCTCTGCACCGGCAGCGGGGACGGGTGCCCAGCGCTCGCCCTCCCGGAGCTCGTTCCCGCGGAGCTGCGTCTCCTCCGGCTTCACTCTCCATGTGCGCCATTGCAGACGCAGGCCCGTAAATCTCAGCTGGACCAGTACTTACATCCCGTCATCAGACATGCAGAGGGGAAAAGTAATACATTTGACCTTCTGCTGCAAAGAAGGGGGAGAGAATACTGTGAGCTCCGGGGCTCCTTCAAACACTTCAGGAATTAATGGGGGAGGGGAAGGGGCTAGGAAGGATAGATGAATTAAAAATGGTAAAATAAAAACATGATAGGAATATATATTTACTGTCAACTCAGAGCCAAAACATGTATGCTCCCACGCCATTTTTTTTTTTTTTTTTTTTAGCAAATCAGAACTTCAGTGATGCATTTTAATTATTTTAGGAAAATAAGCAAGAAGGCTCTTTTTCAGAGTCTAAATAAATAGCAGAGTGTTCTGTGCTGATGATGCCTCTGGCTCATGATGGCCTCATCTATCCAGCCACTACTGTGAGCTCTGAAAACCTGTGAGGAATGGGGTGTTACTGACAATTTCTGAAAGGAACTATCCATTATTTGTAGAATTTTCTGAAACAGAACATGCAAAGATTTTTCTGACAGTCTGAGAAGTGAAAAGGAGGCTAATATTTTCCTAAAGCTTCAGCTCAGAATGATGGGTGCCTAAATCTCATTATTGTTTAAGCCTGAGGTGAGGAGCTATTTTCCTTATTTTTCAAATAGTTATTTCAACTCTTGAAAATAGTGGAGAGAAGATACATGTTTTGCTGACACAGAAGGGGTTGGATGCCTCCCAGTCTCTCAGATGATCTTGGTGGGTTTTTTAAATTTTTTTTTTCCCCACTTCCTGATATAATGCTGGATAACTTTATTTCTGCATACAGTGTGTCCCTCATCTTCAACAGATTGCAGAGACCTTCTTGAGGGAGAGTGATACTCAGAAGAGCCACTTCTTATTTTGGGGAGAGGGGAGAAGGGAGAAGTAGAACCTGTATGAGTGTAATCAGAAAAAAAGAAAAAAAACAAAAGGAAGTGAGAAAGTGAGAATACAGCAGAAGAGAGCCCTTTTAAGCTCACATTTAAAGAAAATCATGAACCAGTGTATAATAGTTTTAGGGAACACTAAACCACACACACACTGGCAATTATATAGCAGAAAATATTAGTCATAATCTCTCTGGGTAAAAAAATCTTATCAGTGATAGGTTTCAGTTCTCTGAAGAAACACCTAAAGTATTTAAGGCCAGTATGGCTTAGTCCACAGTTTTCCCTCCAAACAGGACATCCCCCTCATCTTTAATAAAGATTTCCATTATGTTTCTGATGATCCTCTCCTGTACACTGACTTCCATTTTGGATAGAGTAAATTCTGTCACTCAAATACTGCAGCCAGTTTCTGTCAGTTTAAAATGAGCTCAGTGAAAAGTGCAGAGTAGCTACAGGCAAACTCTGTTCTTTCTCTTTGCAGTGTGTTTGTACTGCATCTTCAAGACTTGCCAGTGGAAGGCCCAGACTTGTTGCTTTGGAGGCTGTGCCATCAGTCCAAGAGGTGCAGAAACTGCAAAAAAATAGAGAGCTAGGAAAAGTCACATTAAGCAGAACATCAACATCAGCAACAATGGCAATATTAAGACTGCATCAAGGAAAAACTGAGAATGAAGAGGAAAGAATCCCTAACAGCAGTGAAGGCAAGCAAGTAGAAGTGTTTTACAGATCAGGGTGGTACTACTGATTTCCAGTCTAAGTAATTCTTACCCCAATGATGGAGCAGGACACAGATTGTAAGACACAGGCAGGTGACAGAAGAAAATAGTGCTGGTCTATGGGTGTCTGAGCACTGTGTTTGTCTTGCAGCACATGAAGACGTTTCTGTCAGTGTTGCTAAGATTTTTCTGGCACATCCATGTTCCTACGAGTAAAGCAGAAAAGTGCTTGCTGCCTTGTTTTCATGGAGATCCTAAAGGTATCCATGACCTCTATTAAAACTATGAAATAGAGTGTTGTTGGTATACAGGAATAAACTTAGGCATCAGGACTTACATAAGGAGGTGTGTGAGCGGGTGCATGAAAGGAGTCTGTGTGGGAAGGAAATGCTGCCTTATCTTCTTCAAAGAACTTCCTTATCTTCTCCTGCAACAGAATAGAGCTCCTGGCACTTCCGTTTTCTTTCCTCCTCCTCTGGAGTCCATTGAATGTTTGTCTCCTTGCCTATTAGTCCTAGATTATCACTGGAAGAAATAGACAAACACTAAAAAAATTTATTGAAATATTCCCGACTGGTGAATTAATGGAACCTGGTGGAAAAGATTCATCAAGTAACTACTGGAACCTTCACGAGTTTAATTATTTGATGACAAGTTTGCAAAAAATCTATAGAATAAGGTATTCTATGGAACATCCTTTCATTGACAGGGAATAGATGGTCTAACAGCTTCTTTCATATGTACATTTTTGTAATTTATACTTTCACGAAAACATAAGCCAATTTAACATATTAACTTGGGATACTAGTTTAATTTTTTTTTTTTTTTTCTTTTGGGGGAGCATCCTATTTAGCCGAAGCTGAAAGAAAACCATCAATGAATAATGTTGATAATACTGAAAAATGTTGACTTATAGAGTGCTATCATTACACTTTGAAAGTAACATATTACTGCCAAGAAATGGAGTTTTTCAATCTTCTTTTAGGGCCGTTGATTCTGAATGACTTCGAATCTTCCTTCTGGCACCTAGAATAGGATTATGTAGTAACATCTATTGAAAAGTCTACTTCATGTTTGAAAGAGCTATAACTCTCATAATTAATTAATTAGTAATAGAGTGGTAGGATCTGTATAAACTGATGAAGTCATGAGACAAATGGTCTATTTAATTTCTTTTTAAGATCTTGATTTACTACTGAAATAGTACAAATATATGTACAAAATAATCCTCAAGTCTGGATGTTTGTACTTGTTTTTTTTTTTCTTATTAGGGACAGGAGTTCTTTGCCAATTGCATTATTTGTTTTGGTTATTCGTTCATTGATAATGATAAGTCTTTTGGGGCAGTTTCTGCAAGACACTTGGACTCAGCTCCTTGTAGGAATTTCAGATGATTTCTGGTTAGATTAGATGCCTAGTGGGAGCTGTTTTTATGTAAATAAGAAATACACTTGAATTACTTGGCCAATGACATAGAGACTGCTTTGTACAACTGTGTGTTTTTACATAAGTAGGATCACCCTCCATGCCATGCAGGGACTTGAGTATCACACATACTCTGTATAATAGGAAATCTGTCATAAGAAACAATGGACATTAATGTACATGGACAGAGGAAGAAAAGCTGTTCCTGACGTGTGGCAGTCCTTTAAGGTGATGCGTCTTCCAGAGTGAGAAAGATGATCATGCTTTATGACTTTACACTGAAACAAGGCTAGTGCTATAAGCAAGTGGGTTCCATGCAAAGGCTGATCTCAGTCTTTTCTGCTCTGAACAATCCTCTGTTGCAATGAATTATTGTAGAAAAGATAGCATGCTGTAAGGACAAGGAAACAAAAGGGGAATGCATTGTTACTGGTCATGAAAATAGAGATCAGAGATCATGGCGCAGTAGCTCTCCTTCAGTGAGAAGACCCCAGATGCACAAGGGGCAGCACTTGCTGTTATTTCAGTTTTTCTTTTTTTCACATGGTAAGTTACAAAGATGCATGATCATATGTATGCTCATAAACATCCTTAATGGTGAACTTCTTTTCTAGATCCCTATGTATCTAATATATTCATCTGCTATTCATCTATGAGTGCTCTAGCTGGACTAACATTTCACCTATTTCAAACTCCAGTTGTGGACCAAAGATTCACATTTAAAAGTGGAATACCAAAGATCTGATATCTCGTTCTAACATATTTTGAAGTGTACAAATGGCGAAATGACAAAAAAGCACCTCAATCCAGAATTAATATAAAGATGGCTGGGATGGCCTGCTTTAGGCTGCTGCATATTTTAAAGCCTAAACAAAAAGAAGTAGCTTCCACTTAAATAAAAAGTGCTTTGAAAGTTGCTAAGCAATTTCTAGGAATCGTACTTTTTAAGAAGTTCACTTGTTTAATTTCAGGAAAAGGTTGCATATTGTTATCTAAGTTTCATAAATCAAAAAAGAAACATAATGGAAATTAAATAGGACATTTCATAATTTTATTTGCTTTCTATATTTTGCAATTAAATTCCCTTTAATTGTCTTGTGAAGTTTCATCAAGTATTCAACAAATGTTATTTATGTGTAAAACTTTCACAGAAAGTTTGAATAAGCAAAAAAACAAAGGCAAAAAATTAAACAGGTTTGTCATATGGTATGTGTTTATCTTAACCTTTCTTCTTCAAAAATCTCATCTACTAAGTACTTTTATCAAACACTAATTATACTCCTTCTGAAAAGAATTTCTCCAACACCCTTCAGTGACTACACCCTTTAATCATATCTCATTACATCTACCTAATCCATCTCTTTTTCAGATTGCCAGGGCTCATTAATAGTTTTCAAAGCCAGTCCTGGACATTATCTTTCCTTTCTATAGAAATATAAATAATACCAATTCTGTTTTATTCCTAGATTTTATAGGCATTTGTAATTACATCAAAAATTATTTGGTAATATTGAAATTTCTTCTAAAAAAACCCTTTTAAATGTATAGTAGAATAGCATAGACAGTTATAACTCTTTTCACAAATGGTTGTTTTTATAAGCTGTTTTAACAGTGGATCAATAATCACTTTGAAAGGAAGTGATCCTTGACTAACATTTAGGAGATATTGTGCTTCATGGATGTTTTATAGGTGATACATGTGCCACCTCGTAAACAGCATGAGTAGTCTAAAGAACCTCTATGTGATTGTGAGTGAAAACAAAACAAAACAAAAGATGAGGCCAGCAAATGGCCTTCCTTCATTCCTATACTTACATAGTGCCTTATAACACTGCCGTATGGGGGCCTTATAGAAAATATCTCTACTATAGTAAAGTGAACTCATCAATGTATAAGGAATATTTATAAATGAATGTGTAAAATTTTGCTGCTTTTTTTTTTCTTTTGTGTTCTCCAGTTATTTGCAAACAGGTTACAAAATATTACTATTACCCTTTAAATTATTTGTAAATCACTTCAATGGATAATCTTCAACCTTTCTGTTTTTTGGGAGTTTTGGCATTTTGAAATTTACATCATGTTAATTAATTATGTGAATTTATTTGTGCCCATGTTTTCAGGATGCATAGGTCTACATTATGAT
Organism: Ceryle rudis; assembly: GCA_033439905.1. Classification (NCBI taxonomy): domain Eukaryota; kingdom Metazoa; phylum Chordata; class Aves; order Coraciiformes; family Cerylidae; genus Ceryle; species Ceryle rudis. Next base: position 13,556 of record JAAGNO010015681.1, read on the forward strand.
ATCTTATTTTAGCTGAAAATCTGAGTAACGACACCAAAGCAGGCCATATTGGTTCATTTTCAAAAGTCACAACATATCATGATTGAGGCTTTGAGTTAAAACCAGTTGCCAAGTTTGACTAGGAGGACTGTTTTTTCCCAGATCTAACTAGAGGAACCACCAAATAGGGTTTTTTTTGTCTCCATTTGTAATGAGAATATGATTGTATTCCATGGATTAGTTGAGAGTTGTATTTAATTGTATTTAACTGACATTTAATTGCATTTAATTGACATTAATATATATATATTTTATGAGAGCCTGTGACATTTGTTCTCAACCTCTGACACATTTTAATTCTAGCTTTTGACCTTCTACTATAAATCCTAAATGAAGTTAATCCTAAGATCTGGGGAAGTGTTTTTTGACATACTTTGGCAGAGGGCATAGATGTTCCTTGGACTTTTAGTGTCCTTAATCATCTGAAGAATCAGAAACACAGTTGCCATAAAGTTCACAATGTAGCTCCTTAGAGTCAGGAAGAGCAGACATAACTTCCTGAATTTCAGGGACCAAGGCAAATTCATATCACCCTTGCATCTATTTAAGGACTAACTGCAATTATAGGGGAAGTCTTATGGATCCTTTCAGTTCCATCTTTTTATCCAGCAATGGGAAATTAAAAATGATTTTTTTACTCCTTAAATTAAAAAAAAAAAAAAGTAAAAATTTGTAGAAGCCTGTATAGATGTGAAATTAAAATATATTTACATGCAATGTAACTGATACCTTATGTCCATGTAGTTAATATAGCAGACATGTTATTTGAAAAGTCGTTGAGCATAATCCTCAGAGTTATCTGTGTGCATGGTACTGGTATATTGTGTTTGTAAGTACTGCTTCTTTTTTGTAAAGAGCTGATATATATAGGCCAACACAACATATGTAAAAAAATGTAGATATAAAAATTTCAGTCAACTGGAATTTGCCTTTGTAACTACTAATGAATTCAAACTGAAAAATATATTTGTAAGTATTCTTTATTATAGTCCTGCTGTATTGTTTGCAGGAAGCAAATGCAAAATATCATACCTAGAGCTAACCTAAGGGCAAAATGTTATTTCCCAGTCTGTGAATATATGTGTGGTTTAAGACTTCTTTTTGTTACACTGGAAATAAAACAAAAGTCTTTGGAACATTTTTATGTTGTAAAATTGCATATATCTGTTTTGGGACTAAAAAAAGACAGACTTTTTTTTTTTTTTCTGCATGTATTTCTCTTTCCAACCCTTTCTTTGTTTCATGCTTTCATTTGGAAATGACTAAATAGACAAGCCAGGATATTTAGAACATTCCCATTGAAAACTTCATTAAAACTGACACATTTTTATGAAACATTTTGGCTTAAATGGAAAGACATATTTAGATGAGAAAAAAAAAGTCAAATAAAGTGTAACTGGTTACAAATGCAGTCAAATTGATATTCATATTCAAATTAACACTAATATTTACATGACATTTTTTTCTATAGATTCTTCAGACCAAATCATTTGAATAGACCTGAGTAACATCAACAGTTCTCTATCCAACAGCCAAAGCTGTTGGAAGACAAATATCTTGCATAGCAGTAAGAAATGTTTGGGCTCCATAGGAAATGGGAAGCTTTGAAGGTTTCCATTGTATTCTGTCATGCATGTGGTCTCTGTCATTGGATTCACTGTATTATGGGACTATATTTAAATGTTTTTCTTTATGTTTATTAAGAAGGGTGGAATTCCTTCACAGGCTCCATTGATGCTTTCTTCTCTTTGGCTATCAGTTACTGCATTATTTAGTTAGTTATTTATTTTCCATATAGCTAATCCTAATGTTAGCTCTTTGTTTCAAAAAGATAGAAAATCCTGTATTTTTCTTCTGGTCCTATTCTGGTTGTTGTTTGTCAGGACTCAGCATCTACCATTGACTTGACTATATTATGGCCAGCTGGATTGTGTAATAGCCACAGGGTTGTCCTATACATCGTTATCTTCAGAAATGAGTGTAGAATGTTTACAGTTAGTTTTGCATTTGCAAACGTGAGACACAGAAAATGGCTAATGCAGGAATAATAAATTATTGAGAAATACTGGCTTTCTAGAATCAGCCATTTTTCTGGCACTAGAAATCTTTGTAAAATAAAGGAAAATACTGATCTGAAACAAGAATCCCTTATAATTCCAGCAGAGAACACCTTACCCTCATTGTAATAAGAGATCAAACCCAATCCCTTACTTTAGAAGAGCATGTTCCACTAATATGAATGGAATTTTAAATTAATAAAACTTCCTTATATTCAATTTTTGCAATTTCAGAATGGTCAGATTTTCTTCCAGAAGCCAAGATTTCTAAGGGATAACATAAAACTTTAGAACCCAAGCAGAATACTGCTAAGTCAAAGATCCAATCTAAAGTTATAATGTTACTCCACAGATTTTATTATACAGTTATTCTGTATTTAGAAGAGTTAAGAATTTATTCTACATTTATAAGCCTGCTTGCTCTTCAGACACAGGATGAATCAACACAAGGCCTTGAAGGATGGTTTCTTTATATTTGTGAGTGTTACAGACTACCAAAAATGATGTACATGAATGTTAAGTGTCTACAGCATTATAATAGAATAAAGTAATTAGATTTTAAAGTACAGGATTCAGCAGAGATAAAATTTATCATGTTTCTTGGAAAAACACATCTGCTCAGACATAAACTAATATTTGACTTCTATTTTGGAGAAACATATTTTGGTTTATTGTCCCAAGGTTGCTTCAGTTTAAATAGATTGACAAGACAAAAGACATCAAAATGTCAAAAAAAAAGTAGCCAAAAGCCCCATAGTTTTTTTTTTTTTCCCCCCCAAACATATTTGCAAGGGATAAGCAGGGAGAGTAAGTGTTTTTGAAGCTGGTGAGGTACTCTTTGAAAAATGGGTTTGAAAAGGAGTCTGACATCATGAGATAGATGCAAAGTCATGGACTTAAGCAGTGTCAGAAAACTGTGGCATAACTGATACAGCAAGGAGTGTGTTGAGAGAGACATGGTATGGGATTGTAGTTTCAGGTGGGGTGTTGCTAGGAAAAGTCTCAAAGAAGCTTTAATTTTATGTGGAAAGTCAAGCAGAAGCAATGCAAAGAAAAGAAATTTTGCCAATAGATGGTGAAAAAGAGGGAATAGAAATCCATATGAAGTAGGTAATAATCAGTGCAACGAAAATCAGTGGAGATATTAATGTATTTCTAACTGTAGTGGTGAAGAGTAAAAGTCAAGGCAAGAGGATGTCTAGGATTAAGCAACTGTTATTGATTTATAGGGAGAAAAAGGGCAAGAATGAAACCCCAAAGTAGCTTTGTTGGTTGAGTGCAGGATGAGCGCAGTCCTTCTAGGTGCAACAGTGAAATGGAAAATATGCTGCTTTTTTGTGTTGTACTGCTGCTGCTTGTAAGATGCCTAGAATGATGACTTTCCTGAAACTCTTATGATTCAAGTAGGTTAGAAGAAGTAGGTTAGAAAAAGACTAAAATTTTCTGGTCATGTCCTAAAACTCTGAGAAAACTCCTGTTGTGAATATGTGTGTAGTTTCGGTGATCATCTTTGTATCAGCTATTTTTATCTGTCTTTCCCAGTTATGGATCTCAGAGACAGAGAACTGAAGGGCATCCAATTACCCAAGGTGATTGGTGTGTGAAAGGGAGTGGGTGCTACTTAGACCTCATTCGAGTACAAAGACTCCTCAGGATTAGTCACTTTGACCGTCAGGGACACAGTTTGCAACAAAAGGCAGATTAAATTTCTATTAAACTTCTTCAGAGGTAGAAAGAGCAGCCACAAATTGTTGAATTGCTGGAATTGCCCCATGAGGATCAATGATTTTCAGTATCATAGTTGAAACAGAAGTGCAGAGGAGGCACTTGGGGTGATAGGCACAAAAGCCGGTGACTGACTGCTCTTGTCAACACCACATGCAGGCTGGGGATCACAGGTGTTAATAGAAGTAGTTTCCTTTCTCAAAAGAGAAGGTGGTAGAGCCTGATTCAGGAACAACTGCAAAATTCAGCTGAGGATACACACAGAGAGGGCAGGAAGGGCTGAAACAAGGAGGAGTGATGAAGTAAAGGGCTGAAATCATTGTGGTAGAAGTAATTAGTTGTGTGGCTTGGAACAGTTTTTTGCAGATAGAGTGGAAAGACTTTCTACCTAGAAAGAGTTTGAAGAGAAATACTAGAAGGTTACAATGAAGAGTTTAGTTGTTAGTTTTGTTTTCTCTTTCATCTTCTGCAAACCAGTTGTTTTAATTTATCTATTTAGTGCTGACTGCCCAGCCTTTTATGGAAACATAACATGCTCTCTCTCCTCTTCAACAGGCATCACAGGATATTAGCAAATGTGAACATTTGGTTTTGATTTCTTTATATTCTTTGCAAAATGATAAATCTTGATGAGATATGTCATGGAAGACTCTAAGGAAATCTATGTTCAGGAGAATGAAAAATTAATCTTTATTAACTCATATACATTTTTCCTCCCAAGTAAATTAACAGTTCAAAATCTTGCACTAAACTTCATTATCTTTCCTCATGAATAATTCCACTGACATCTAAGCAATTTTTGTGTGAGAGGATGAGAAGACTTGCACTTGCTTGTATGAAGGTAAATACAATAGAGGGAACTAGTTCTCTGTCCACATTTGACAAAGGAACATTGCTGTACAAAACAGTTACATAATACTTTTGACACTTACTGATGGTTTTAGGTTACTTAAACAATGTTCATGTTCAACTTAATTGTGACTGGAAATATTCTTAATGAGCATCCTACAAACTGTTAGATAGGTTTGATAATGATACAATGAACTAGTATAACATATGCAAATCCCCAAGAAGTTTCATTAGCTACAGCAGGAATAAAGTATGAAGTTCTTTTATGAGAAGAGGCATACTCTAGTCTCAGACAGTGACATTTTTGCACTTCAATATAAGCTTAATTTAAAGACTGTTTTTATGAAAAAAAAAAAGAACAAAAACCAAACCACATCTTTAATGATCACAACTTGCCTGTGGACGTTGCTTAGCCTTTGGCTTAATTTCTAGCTAGCATTGGAGTAACCATTCTGAATTCCAATATAGCTTTACACATAGTTATCTGTCAAAACCGTATCTGTTATTTTTTGTTCTTTGGTCATATGCTCGCTAAATCAGCAAGTGTTTTCTTCATCACTTGAAGTCATGTCATGGTGTAACTTTAAAGTTAATTAACATTCATTGGCAAGTCATTTATGACTGTATGTAGGTTGACTTAAAGACATTCCTTCCAAAACAGTTGTTACAATTTTTCCATGTTGCTGCATTGTGGATTTTGTGCTTAGCATCTGACATGTTTTCTCAACTACAGCTTTTTAACAAAAACATGAAAGTACTCTGGGGAACGTGATAAAAGCAAAAATTCTATCATCTCTGCAAGGTAAATGACAGCATGGAATTTGTCACATCTGGATCAAAAATATTTCTTCTGTTTATCTAAATGCACATATCTAATCTTGGGTAATTAAGATCATAACTTAGTATATGTTTCCTTTAACAGCTTCTTTTTCATTTATAATTTAATTTGGTCATAAGTATTTAGATTATGCAAATCTTGCTTTTCTTTATTTCAGCATAGGAAAATAATAATAAAAAAATAAATTGTCTCATCCCTTTTCCTATATAACGCTTTGTAATGTTTTTCTCTTCATAGGAAATTATGGTCATTTAAATTTCAAGAAAGCAGAAGAAACCCCAGCAACAATCTTGATATTATTGATACTTTCAAAAGAATACTTGTTATTCAATTTAGGTGAAATTTTACTCCTTTACTCACGCTGGTGAAATCACTTAAATGGACTTCTTATGTGAGCAACCATGTGAGCTTCACCATTGGTTCTCTGTCTAGATACAAAAATAGGCTTATAATATGTAGAGAAGATTTGCTATCATGCATTGGTAGAAACATAATATTCTAATTCCAAATTAGCAGTAAACATTTTGAAACTCTGATTAAGTTAAAACACTCTCCATCATAGAAATAAATTGCTCTTGGATTTTTATTTAACTGATTTTAATTTATTAGCCAGATTGTGATTTGAAGCAAGAGTTATCCTGGGAAGATATTGTTTGTAAATCGCATTTATTCACTTTTTTTACAATGAAAATATTTTTAAATAATTCTAAAGAGAGAGACAGAGAGACCTAAATGTTTTTTTTCAATACTAGTCACATGTTTTGCTTTGAAATTAAGATAATCATACCTCCTTGTTGAGCTAAAAATGTTTTCTTGAAATTTGGTCACAGGTCTTACTATTCAATTAATATAATCATATCTTCTGCTGCTGCTGAAAATAAAGCAGTTGTTTAATTAAACATGCCAGTTGTTTATAATATAATGTTTCTGAAATACTTGTTTGAAAGAAAGGCTAAAGATTTATATCAAACATTTCAATCTGACAAGTAAATTACATTTCCTCTATGATAAAGAAAGGTAAGGCAGGAAAATGGTTACAATATAAGAGTAACTAAGGTTGTTGCACTGAGGAAAAGCACACTTGTTCTCATTACTTGGAGATATGATATGCATCAGTCTACAAAGGTGACCTTTTACACTCCGGAGATTAAAGCTGAACATTTTACCTCCTTAAAATAGGGAAATGGACATTATTTTGAAATTGTATCTATTTTAATAGCTCTTCCATTCAGATATGAGGAGAAAAAGTGTGAGATTTTCAATTTAAAAAGTGAACAGAATGCAGTATCTGTACTAACATCTTTAATAAAATCAAGAATGATATTTTCTCTAAGGGTCTAAAAAGGTCATTTTATACTCACTTCCTTCCCTGACCTCAAATTGTGATATTGTGTATCTAAAAGATGCAGGCTGCAGGAATGGTCTCCTGTATTGAAGCTAGCATGATTTGCAGCTTATTTCCTCCTGTAGGCAGGCTTTCCCATAGGAAGTCCTGAGGATGGAAACTAAGTACTTCAAGGTTTCCTACAAAATCCTGGTTTTGCTTCGGGTAGCTGTGTTCTGTGTTCCAGGTTATCTGGCTGGTGATCTTCAAGATTTTATTAAAGGAGTCTAGTGATTCTTCAAACTGAGCAAATGTTAATTTACCCTGGTTGAAATTAAAATATATTTTTTTCAGGGAAAAGGCTTTAACTGATCCGTGTTATATCATGATGTGTAGTTAGAACTTCATGATGCTCACCCAGGCTTGAATCACAAAACACGTCAGCTAATAAAATAGATTATTTGAAGAGAAAGGAGGGAACAGTATCAACCTGTCATATGAATCTTTTTCAAACCCTGAAAGACTACTGCAGTGTACTTTGATAAGCCAGCTTAGGCAAAATGCATGGACTTGTCATTGGTAACTGAAGAAGCAGAAAACTTAACTGCTTTCATCATGTAATTAGCATAATGTTAATAATAATAAATGTTAGCTGCAATGCTTTCTTTTATGCCTATACTTCAGTGTGACTTTGCACGGGCATGGGGGGCTTTTATTTTTCCCTTGTGAGCTGCAAGAATGAAGATGGGTATGATTTTTGCAAGGGTGAAATAGGTTGTCTGTCAGTTGCATTTAGGCGACAGTCTGTCTGCAGACCGTAAGATGATCTGCATAGTGCCAGAGGAAAGCAGGCAGAATTCCTGGCTTGCAAGCATAGATATTGATCTACCTTAGCCACTTAAACAATGCCTCACCTGTTTGCCTTGTCCATACCTTATTTTACGCAGTCTAATGCTTGTTTTGTTTGACTTTTCTTTTATTTCTGTGGATCTGAGCTTTGATACACTTTGGGGAGTACATAAACACAGTGTTGTACTTGAACATCACCATCCTGCAGAGTACTCTAGTGGCTCTGGACCACCTCTCCCTCTATGAGAACAGCACTGTTATTGAAAATTATGAGTGAGCAACTCAGTAAGTAGGCCACATTCACAAGCGTTTGATCTATCAGACTAGTGTCCAGTAACACTGAATGTGAGATGCTACTAATTACTGCACTATGTACTTCCAGTTAAAATTTCTTAAATTTGAGCAAGTAAAAGGCTCTATTTTTATAAATTCTCCTTTCTTTTTTTTTTTTTCCCCCAGCTGATGGTTACAAGATAACCCTTTTAGAATCCTATCCACTTATTTTGAAAACAACTATATTATTGTGTACTGCCTCAAGCAGGAATGAAGTAGAAAACAACATTCATTTTCCCACTAAACTATAACATAAATATTTTACCACCATTTATTATTAGTTTGCCATTTCCTGCTGACAGCAATTCCAATTTTGCCAGCAGGCACCGTGTCTCACTATTGTATTGTGTTTGGAGCAAATTAAGACAAACACAATTTCTTATAAAATAAATGAACAAAATTTGCAAGAAAAACATCTCTTCTGAAGCTAAATGAGCATTTCTTTTAAGTGCTGACACTTAGTATTATTTAATTTGCATACAGCACATTTCACTTTTACTGGAAAACAAGTTAACGAAGAACTAAGTCATCTGTACTTTCAGGGATAATTGAACATTGCTCAATTTAGAACTGTTTTACGTTGATGCTGTGAAGGAGCAGCCTACATTGTGGTAGGTTTGTCGGCGGTTTCAAATGCAAGCATACTTTTGGCCCAGTGACATATGAAATGGATGGATCAAAATGGAATACAAAATAGATTGTAATGACACTTAAGTTGATCTGATATAGAAATACTTTAAATACAGGGACTGACATTGAGTCTCTTTCCTCCTATGAGACATACTCATTACCTATCAGATTATTTGATGCTTTAAAGATGAATAAAGAGGGAAAATCTTTATTTCTTATTAATTTTCTCTTAGCTGGGTACTTTTTCTTAGTCACTAAAGTATTTTCCTGGACGAAGTGAGGCAAAGAAGAATGAGTTTTATACTGGGGTTGCATTCTAGTCTTTGGTACAGGTGTGTGAAACCTGCAGTGAATCCATGACTTTGGGCTTACACCCTAAAGACTTTGTACTACCTATACTACTCATCTTGAGAGTGTAAGGTGTTTGTTATTTTGGTTTTGGTTTTGTGTTTTCGTGTTTGGCCCTTTTTTAAATTTATACAGCAAACCAATGAACTAACCAGTCCCAGACTGGCATCCAGCACCAGCAGCTCAATACC
>JAAGNO010015681.1:23219-39998 GCA_033439905.1 Ceryle rudis
TACCTATACTTCTCCTTTTGGGAGTGTAAGGTTTTTTTTATTTTTGTTTTGTTTTTTTTTTTTCGTGTTTGGTTTTTTTTTTTTTTTTTTTTTTTACTTATAGAGTAGAAATAGATAATACTTTTGGATATCTGGCATTGAAAATTACAAACAAAACTCACAGCACAGAAATAGAAAAACTTAGATTTAGAGCTACTGTATTCCTTTAGAGGTAGAGATTGGTCCAACTTATTTATGCCTCACCTGAGCTGAGTTTAATTTAGAAGTGAAAACTTTGGGCTGTCCATTCCCTTTCTGTTTTTTTTCCCCTTATCTGCTGAGTTCATTCTCACTGAAGGTGCCCCCTGATAGCATAGGTAACAGAAGCCTGCAGCTTTCTATGGAATACATGTACCACATCTAAAAAAACTTTCCTGTAAAATTCTGCAGATGTGCTCCAACCCTTAAATTGAAGAGCTCACCCTTACAGAAGAAAGACTGGTTTAACCTCTCCCTGCTGATTCATTCTTTGGCCGCTCAGCTGGGAATAACAACTGTGATAGTAATTCTTCTTTAAATAAATTGGAAGGGTGACAAATTATAGCTGCCTCTGAGAAATTTTGTATTCAGAAAAAAATGCAATTTTAAAATATATTCCTTTAAAAAATTGAAATAAGCAATACAATTAGCTAAGCACTTACATTTTATTAGCAATAGCAAGTAAAATTAATAAGTAAATTCAATGAAAAATGATTATGTGTCACAGTATATAGTTTTTACATTGACATTTCACATAATCTGACTTTGCTAAGAGGAGAAATCACTCGTCTGTTAAAATTACTTTTTAAAAGCTGTCAAAATTGGAAAACCTGCTGTCAAAAATATGATGAGAAAAGTTTAAAAATGGTAAAGTATGTTGACTTAGACAAAAAATATTACCTTTAGAGTGGAAAACTTGAATATTGTATCATTATCTTCTACAGAGATGAAAAACGTTATCTTTTTCTAAGCTGGCCTTTTTTTTAAATTTTTTTTTTTAGTTTTTTTTTATTTTTATGGTCTACATTTACATTTCAATATGAATGGGACTTCATCCAATTCATACGGCAGCAGAAGCTGAAAGTACCAGGTATTTGGACATTTATATTTTAATTGCATGTTTGAGTTTTACTATTTTAAAAAATGATAAGATTAACAGTCTTCTAAGGGTAAAGTCCCCTGTTCATCTACACTCTGGTCCTGCAAACTTCTGTGTTCAAGGACCCTTGGAGTGGAGTTTGGCTGATGGATGGCTGGTGAGCTGCTAGCAGGAAGAGGTCCATGTACAGCAACATCCCCAGCCTGCCTCCAGGGAGCAGGTTTGGCATCACCAGCAATCACAAGCCCTGCTTCTCCTGCATATCTCTGTCCTGTTTAAGAAGGATAGTTTCAGAGAAGGTGACAATTCATTCTCCATGCACATTCAATCTTTGGCCTCTTTGTTGAGACTGCCAGCAAGGATGCCAATTAGTGCCATTCAAAAAAGCCCAGATATGCTGTGGTAATAATGAAGTACAGATTTAGAGGGATACAATCCAAAATCATAATTAAATGGAAATGAGAGAAAACAGAATCTGAAATAAGATTTGTCTAAGAACTACAGAAGTACATCTCTCAAAGTATATCTCATTTTTGCCAATTACTTTTTCAGCCATTGCTGCCTTTAATCCTGCACTGCCTTTTATAGTCCATTTTCTCTTAATCACAGTCCCTGAATGCATATAGGTAAGACTGGCTACCAGTGAAACAGTGAGAGTCACTGTGAGGGAGTGCATGTGGTAGTGGAAGTTGTGGAGTTGACTGTGATGCCTTGAACCCAGTTCTAAAGGATCAAACTCAGAAGTCAGGACTGGACATGGGAGATGGGAGGTAAGCAAAAAATTATTCTGTTTTTATTTTACTAGTACTTAATGTATTCTGGAATTATGTTTGTGATGCTCTTTCACTTTCTCAGCAGTGTGAATTGAAGGGATTGAGGTACTTTTGCTTTCAGATGCCATTTGTTGAAGAGCAGCCTAATTTAATCTTGCTGTTCAACCTGGATTTAATATGTCTTGAAATATGTTAATTTTTTTCCAGTTTGAAGAATGGTTACTGAAAAGTGCTAATGGCAACCTGATAAAATGTATAAGGAAGCCATTCACATAAATTATATTTCCAGTCAGATCATGAACCAAAGCACCCCAAATTTTTCTTTTGCATTCCTTCCAGATCTGAGTAACTCTTTACCTTGCCACAATCAGGTGCACCCAAAACATTCTTCCTCCCAGATCTTCTATGCAAACAGTCCTTGAAGCTTTCCTTATAGAGTCTTTCTGTTTCTCTGTTCTGTTTCTGCTGCTTAGACACACTGATTCATGTCCTTCTTTTAAACTTCATTCCCACTATGATGGCTCAAAAAATCTTTTACTACCTAATCCAATAAACAGTACTGTCTAATGTCTTGGGCATGCTTTGCTATGGCTCATACTGACCACAGAAGTGTTTAACAATCTTTAAACTAGATTGAGAAAACTATAATTTATTTTTTTTTTTAGCAGAACGAATGGGAATTTAGAGTCAGATGTGGGAGGCTGCATCCTTTGCATTTTATAATCAGCCTGACTCACTTCAGGCTGTGTGGGGGCTGCTCTTTTAGTTCATGAATACCCCCACATCAACACAAGATTCTTTGAGGTCCATCTATCTGTCTGTCTATCTGAACTCCCACATGGTTTCTTGAGTATCTGGGTGCCTCTGGTGCATGTTGTTCAAGGCTTTTGGCACTTATTTTCTGCTTCAGATTGCTCTGTAGAGGCAGGAGGAATAATTTCACAGTAGCCTAACACATCTAACAGGGAAACACATTTTTATTCTGTATTATCTAAACCTGTCTTTAAAATAACTATAGTTGCCATTGAATCTAATGATTTAAACAGGTAGCTGGCCTCCAGTAGTTACCTGTCAGATGCTATCTGACTTATGTCAAGTGTTATTTTGGTATTTGCAGAGAAATAAATTTATCATAATGACAATCCATGTTGGATCAAAAGAGATTATACCCATATGAATCTAAGGCCTGAAATTCTGGCAATGGAAGCACTGCTAACAACTAAACTCCCTGGAAACTGTGAAGACAACAATATACACAAGGAAGATGGATTAGTATTCAGAGAAAAAGTGAAATACCATAAATGAAGGTTAGTTCCCCCAGCAACAGCACCAGTTCGCCACACACAGAACACCTTGTAACATTTTTTGGCTAGTTTTGTAGTATTATATAGTATGGAAGAAGTGAAACCTGACTTACTGTGGTGCAATACAGAATGATACAACATCACTACAAAGAAGACTAAGGGATACATTTTTTGATAAAATTTGCCTGAATCTATTCTGAAGAGATATCACTATGGAAGATTCTATCTGGACCTGGGGCATTCTGGGCTGCTAATAAAACTATTAAAAGTCTGGCCATACATGAAAAGACAAAATATTAGAACCTGAAGTTGATATAGGATAATAAAGAAGTCAATCAAAATCAAGAGAGAAGTGAGAAAGTACTGTTTGCAAACTGAGTCTAATTGGAGTTCTTGGTTGGGAGGCTGGCCAGTATTTAAAAAGCATGTGTGAAGTATTCATATATTAAAGTATAGTGGAATCTTCCGTTATATAAGAGCTGCTCATATATCAGAACAATCTCAAGTACCCTTTTCTAAATTATCAGTCTTGCTGGAGATCCTTTGGAAAGGTTGGGCCATGACGAATATAATTCTTGTGAGCCAGGGAAGAAGGTATATAAAAGTACATGAAGAAACTGGAAAATATGACTGGGATGCTCTCATGCTATTAGAATAATTTGAGGAGGTAAACAGGTAAAAATAGGGAATAGAAGGAAAATTTCACTCACACTGCTGCAACTCACAAGCTTTCTGGAGAATCCAGCCTTTTTAGATGGCCTTTATGTAGCAACGATCCACATTTTATTACAAGTTTACTATAAATATATTTTAGGAGAAAGATTTCATGATTAATTTTGTATAGTCTCCTTTATTAATTCAAATAGCTGATTGCAGCCATCTTGTATTCCTTACAGGTAATAATTTCATTAAGATTAAATTAGTCGAGGAGCTATTAAAGAAAAAAATATACCATTAGCATCCCTTAATTTAGTAATTTGTAAAAGGAAAAAAAAGAACTTCTTCTAAAATCTCTAAATTATTTACTGTTATTATTATTACTACTCCCACTTTCCAGGACCTTGTATTTGAGCAGATTTCATTTAGATGAGTGCTGTATGTAGTTTTATCAGAAGACTGCAGGTTCTGTTTTTTGATCATCCTGATCATCTCAGTCACAGTATACAGGAAGAAGTAATCCATGCTTATAAACCCAGTCTGTATAGTCAGTAGATCATCAGATTAGCCAGAATACACTTTTGAAGAGCAGAGGAGCTAATTAAGACACAAGCAAGATCTATAGTACCTCCATGGAAACTCAGGCTCATTTATGAACTGCTGCTGTTTTTATCCTTGTTACATGTTTTAGGTTAAACAGTGTTTTTAATGGAAGATTTGTTCATCACTAAGGAAATTGCACAGCCTCATCAGTGTTAATGCACCAAGGAAGGAAATACAGGCAGAAATGTAGTATTGCTGTATTACCAAAATATGAAGAAAGCATTCTTAGAAATAAAACACATTTGTTTGGCTAAAACCAACATCTCTAACATTTTCATATTCTTAGAGAGAAGTTGTTTTCCTTGTCACACCAGGGTATTTATAGGTTAAGAAATCCTTGTCACTCCTGGATTATGTGGCACCAAGAATGTTGCTGAAGGGCATTCAGCAAATCTTCTCTAACCAAAATGGTGCTAAACTGTACTTGCAATGTACACACAACTTTCTTTACTCAACTTAAAAAGCATGATCAGAAATAACTTTGCAATAAAATTAGCATAATTATTGATTTGCCATGCATCAGCTGCTCGAGGTTAAGTGTTTGAGCCTTTATGCTTACTGTGAAGTTAATTCAAAGTACCTCACCATCATTATCATGTGTGCTATGGGATTTCTCAGACACATGTTTACCACAGAGCAGAGCACATCTGATAACTGATTACTCTGTAGTAATTTCTTTGTGTTTCAAAGTCCTTTGGATTCCAGAATATTATGCACATACTTGAAATGTTCAAGAGCTACATAGTGGGTGCATAAATCATGAGATTATCTTTAAAAATGTGACACTGCTGAAGAGAGAGAGAGAGAAAGAGAACTGGAGACACAACTAGAAAGAAAGGAAGAGATAGAGGCAGAGGCAGACATAGGAATGGAGGTAAAGATATTTATGGTTCTTTTGGCTCACATTGATTCAGTTCATATTTTCAAGACCTTTTGCCCAAGTATTTTTATAGTACATGGAATTGATCTTTAAGAAAACCTCTAAGATTTAAGATTCACAACATCCATAATTTGTTTTTAATAAACCACCAAATTATCATGACAGTTTGCAATAAAATTACAACATTCAGCAATGCTGTGTTATTTGGTTTAGGTAATTGGCCTTCAGATTACACTCGAGACTAAAACTGACTTCATATGTACTATGTTTTTAAAATGAAGGTGGTTTTGCACAGTTTTTAGAGAATTGAATCTTCCTTTAAGTAGCATTGCAGCAAACTTACCTTTGTTGGAAAGAATTATTTTCATGTCACCTTCCCATATGGTGCTCAGAAATAAATTTGATCAGCCATTCCTAAAGGACAGTTGTCTATATTCAGATATTGAAAAGGTGCAGTGGTTGAGAAAAGAGAATGTGGCTTGTACTGGGAATAGTTAGAATGTCTGTAAATGTTGCTTTTCTTGTCAGAGATGTTAAAGGAGGAGTTTGCATTGATCAGAAAGATTTTAGGATCGAAGAGTTTGATTAGTAAACCACTGAAGCAAATTGATATCAATAGTTTTAAAACAATCTAGAAATGAACTGCAACTACTAAAGAATGCATTGCCTATTCATTTCCTAAAAATAGCATCCCCAGCTCCTAATCCCTGTTGCATTCCAGTCATTAGAGAGACTCTGTCTGCTGGGTAAGCATATGACTGGAATTCAGTGAATTCAATACATTTGTAGGTTCATATATTTTTCTGGATGGTTTCTGTTTGCTCTGTCTTTAGCTGTAATCAGTAATGAGAGCAGGCTGTGGAGCTGAAACCAGTGAGGCAGGGATATTGGAGTCTACTACTTTATGGAATGAAGAGAAAAATGGTAAACTACCCAAAATAGAGTTATAACCTTTTGCCAGTTTCTCCTGGCCAGGTTCTGATGATAATACCTGTAAACCTCCACCATAAATTGAAATGTTGAGTTTAAAATCTCCATATTTTCCAAACTCACAGAATCTCTAAATCTTCCAGGAAAGAGTTTGTACCTACATTTACATAAAATTCTTACAGTATAATTTCCCTCAGCTTTATAGTGACAGTAGCAGTGACATACCAAAGTTATAATCAGTTCATAGCATGATATATAACCCACACTTTCAACTTTGCTATCATGAACTTTTGTGTAGGAGGATCAAATGTTGGCTATTAATGGTTTCTGGAAGAGGCAAATGAAAAGAAATAGGACAATCCTCTCTGGTATCTCTCTTAGGAGGAAATCAGCAAAAGGAGAGTCTTTTGGTCGAAATGAATACTCTGACATTTTAAAAAGTCATGTGCAGTAAAGCATTTCTGAAATGTCCTTATAGCAAAAGGATTTTAACAAATGAAACAAGAAATTATAATTTCCTATCAAAAATCTGAAGAGGGAGGGAATATTTTTGCTGTGTGCAAGCTGAATCAAGTTAATGAGGCATCTAACACTGCGAAAAGAGCGTTCTCTATAAATAAATCCTGTCTGATTGGGATATATTAGTCTTCTGATAACATTCTATAGCCTACAGATGCTTTGAATAGAATGTGTGTGTGTGCAAATACTCAGATCTATTGGAGTTACTGTTCTCCAAGTCCTTGTCCGTCACGCATATTACAGTCATTTTCATATTTAAGCACTGAATAAAACCTCAGTTTCACTCCACTGCCCGGTTTGAATAGGTAGGCTCAGCATCTAGGCTCTGTGAAAGCTCTGGAGATTGTATTTCACACACAGAGATGTGGCTAGAGAGCAGCTGTGTAGCCTGTGAGTGGAGGACTCTTCATCTGCTTTCCAGAAGTAACACTTGCACTCCCAAGAGCTTTAAAGGATTGAGGAGTAGGGTTTTGTGTCAGGGGGTACTTTCCCCAATCACTGCCCTGGCTGTATGCTTCTGTGTATCACTGACACTAGTGACTGTGCAGACAACATGGGCAAACAGTCAGGATTAAAATTATGTGATGTGAAATTACAAGGTCTGGTAGCTTTTTCAGTTTTGAGAACCAAGTGATGCAAGTCTTTGGTGCTCATGTTGCTTTGTTGTGGTAACACAGACCTTTCTAATGAAAAGCCAAACAAAATACATAGCTTCAAGAAAGATAACCTCTAGTTTTAGGATCACTGTGTAGCAATTCAGAAGATTTAGAAATATTTACTCTGTGTAACAATTCAGAATAGAAGGAATAAATATGTAACCTTTTGATGCCAGGAAAGACTCCAGATCAATAGAATGAAATAAGTAATGAAGTCCTAAGAAGAATTTAATAGAATTTAGTTTTTCATATACATTTTCTTCAAATATATAAATGTGGCTGTGGTTAGTGACCCTTTTTATTTTTTTGTCCTCAAGGTTGAACAGCAGAGAGCGTAATTTTCTTTTCAATTATGTAAGAGTATTTGGTGGTCAAATTAACTTTTGACTCAAAATGCACAAGTTCCCATGCATTTTTAATTAGATATTAAGACACTGATAATTTGAGTTCACAAGAATTTAGGGCAAAGTCTTCTTTTTGGAATTAAGTGCCACCATGCCTTTTGAGGGTCTAGACTGCTGGATTCAGAGTGATAAGAGTGAATAGTGATATACCTAAAACTGTACCAAGATATCTAGTTAGCAAAACACACCTGTCTTGTAGTTCAGAATAATATGGGGTTATTCTGTAAGAATGTTGAATAAAATTAATGTTTTGAGATACAGTTTGTCTTTGCTAGTTTAATTTGCACACAGTTTTTGTAGTGCATAAACTCAAATCAATATGGTGTTTAATAAATCAAATCTTAAAACTCTGTGATCACTGCCATTATGTTTTTTGAAGAAGACGACCTCTCTGAAAAGCTGATATCAATCATTCTTGTCTAAGGTCTGAAGCAAATGTAACCTGTAAAGGCTGGTTAACTGGGCTATCTGCCATCATTGCTGGCAGCAATAAAGTCTATGGATGCAGTCTTCTAATAGGAGGAATATGGAGACAAATCTGTCTCGTTTTAATGTGCATTAAGTTTCTGAGATTAATTCATATTGTTGTGTATGAAATCCATGATCTAGACTTCAAGGTCTGTGATTGTCTTTCCACTGCTGTGGCCTCTGGATGGTTTGTTGCTCTGTGCACTCTTGTTTTCTTCTTTGTGTAAGACCATCCTTGTTTTTGAAGAATGGTCTGGAAGAGAGATATTGTTCCATTATAAAGATGGGCAGTAATCTAGGACAGAGATGTTGGTTTTATTATATGAATGTACAGTGCTAGTACAATAGAGCCCAAACAAAGGCTGGGGTCAAATTATGTGAGGACGGGGATAAAATAATTTTATTGTGACACAAATGTATGCTTAATTGAATAGGGAGTGCTGAATACTTAATATTCAATATTTAGCTACAGGGCTTATGTTTTCCAGAACATTACAGGATTTTTTTATATTTCTTTTTGTAAATGAAGAGATTGTAGAAGATGTTAATGGTTGTATAACAAATATTTAAAGGGAATATCAGTTTAGTATCCGTTATGAGGTAAACGTGTACCCTAATTTTAAGTGATAACTGGAAATATGAAATAAGAGAATGTGACAAGAATAGTTAATTTAACTCAATATATATCATTTTGCGTAAAAATGATGACATTATGGAACTGTTCAAAAAATCTTATAATAGAAAAAAAATTGTGCTTCTTTTTTATTCTAAGAGGTATTATTGTGTCCCCCCCCCCCAAAAAAAAAAAAAAAAATCCCACCAACCTGTCAGGAAAGTATACAAAACTGCTTTTCTTTTGAATGCATATTTAAAATGAAGGCATGATGACAGATTTCATTTGAGCACTGGACAATTTTTTTTTCCAGACTTTGCTGCTGTTCATGCAAAATAAGTTGCTGTGATTGCAACATATGTATTATATGGCACATATGCTACCTCTTAGATAAAAGTGTAACTCTTGTGGTTCCTAGCATTTTTCTAAGGACATACAGTGTTTAACAGTAACAGATCTTTTTATAATATTTTTGCCATGTTTTTGGCAACTAAATATTTTTTCTTTAACCTTTCTCATTCATAAGTTAAATTTGTTGTTAGAGAAAAATGGAGTGTGGAGGTAGAAAGCAACAGTGTGAATAAGAGAGCAAGAGTGTTTTGACTGTCAGTTTTCTCTTTGGCTACCATTTTGGGTTTCTTTGTTGTAATGCAGGAGGGCAATAAATTGCCAGCTGCAAACAAGGGTTTATTTAGCTATGTATTGTACAGAGAATCAAATACAATCAATTATGAGTTAAAATGATAGTGTGGCACTTAAGAAATTAGGAATAAGAACTACTGTTAAGAGTGTGGGTTTATTGACTGATTTCTGACATATGCAGTAAAATGTGTATCTTTTATATGTTTGTTTGATTATGTTCGGTCCTTAAATCCTTCTCTGCATAAGGGTGTGGGCTTTGAAATGTGGTATATTGAAACATATTTTCACACACACGATAATGAATCACAGCAAAAAAAACAAATAACCAAAACTCCACCCACAGTACCAATGATTAAGTGTTTTTTCTAGTGAATATTCCCACAAAAACAGCGGAACTAACCATATGAATGCCTTTTACTACATGTGAGCAAGAAAAGAAGTGAACCCCGCTTTAGGATTGAACACGAAGCAAACTTTCTGAAAAGGACAGTGCTATTTGTTCCCTACACAAATCCCAAGTAGATGGAAGTGGACCTTCAATCTTCTCCCTCCTACTCCCAGAAATGATCCCATTATACTGGTAGTTCATAAATATGCAGCGAAGCCCATCTGTTCTAGCTTGTGATTTAAAATAGTATCTTGTAATTCTTTGTAATGTCTCCGGGTCTGATCACAAAGGTATCAGAGGCAATGATAAGGCTACCTTTACCCCCAGGTGTGTTGGCCCAGGGCTCCTGAGGATATTTGACACAAGTATTAATCTCCATCGGAAGAGATCCAGTGTCCCTTTCTCTTGCCCACCATTCAGGAGTGTGCACTGTTCACAAAGCACTTTCTAGAAACAGGGCTACCTGTGCTCCTGGAGGAGGGGGCCTTTGTGAATCTCTTGAGTGCTTGCATAGGGCATAGCTTTCCCCAGGTCAGGCCAGAGAATGCAATTACACTGTTAGGCTCTATCTTCAGATGGAGATGACTTTTTAGGCAATCTGTAGTTCTGAGTTTACTGTCAGAATTATGAAAAGCCTTGGAAGGAATTCCATAAATGTTCAAAAATAGCTATTCGTAAGCAACAACAGAATAGAAGTACCAGTTTGAGAGATTTTTAAACTCCATTACTTGTACATATTTATACAATATAGTGCCTGTCATGGATAATGTACAGCAGATCATTTACATTGTAATTTTAAAGAAGAGTTGGTTCTCTGAGTGGCATATGAAATAAATTGCAAATAAACAAGATGCTGCTTAATAAAACAATTAGTTCTCCCAAGGCTTTGGCAGTGCTTTCTGAATTCTTATCAGCTCTAGTTTACAGCTGTAACTTCAGGATATAATAGGAGATTGAATCTTGTACAGGCAACGAACCAGATGATCAAATTCACAAGGGATTGTATCAGGCTTTTTCCAGTACCAAAGAAACATATTAATCCCCATCACTGTTTTTTGAAACGCTGTAACAGAAATAAACCTGTACTGTAACTTGGCCCTTTTAATGAGCTTCTGGAGTGTGGGCTTTCCACTCAGCACCTGAAAAACACAACAAAACACCTTTTACATTAAAGATGTGAGGTTTGCTGCTGGCTAAATTTGTACACAGAAGTCTATAAACCAGTGCTCAGCCAGCTGGGAAGCAAGAAAGCAAATTCAGATTCTGCCATGAACTTCACAGACCAATTATCTACTTGGAATCATGGGAGTTTAACAAACAAATACCAGCCCCTGCTGAGCCTTTTCAGTCCAGCAGCTTATGGGTGATTCAGTTGCATCAGAGGCTTTTAGACTGATCAATTCTTAATCACAAAGCACAAAAATTATTCTCAGACTCATGTCAGTTTCTTTGGACACCTTTGTTAACAATCTGCTTCAAATAATTTTTTTTAAAGAACTGCAGACACTGTTTTTATTGACTCCCCACTTGTAAAATGTTTATACCTTGTTAATTTATATTTACCCCTTTACTTTTGCCTGCAAATCAACATCACTTAGCACAGTTTGGTTACACTTTATCCAAAGGAAATTACAGAAGCCTGCTATGGGGCTAAAATGAAGGAAAGCTGAGGAAAATCAATACACTGATGATTAAACAGATCGTAGCAAATTCACGGCTGTAAGCTACAGCATGGAGACATCAGTGTGATGTCTATCTAGCAGTTAATGTGTTTTCAGCTAGTTGAAGAAAATTTTACAATATGGCAAAATGTAACAGAAAAAATATAAGCTACTCCAGAACAATGATTTTTTTACTTGATAGGAATGGTTGTGTTATTCAAGTTTTATTTTGCTATTTGACTTCACAGAAACCATAGAAAAGGTTTAGATTTAAGATAAAGTATATTTATTTTATGAGGAAATTTGCAGTGGGAGTTTTAAAGAACTATTTGACTTGCACTATCATTCAGATCTATTGTAAATGCTCTGTATTTACCGTTATTTTAAACTCCTCTTTTCTGACAGTGAATTTCAAGTGTGATAATTTCTATTTTAATCTTCCTTTTGCTTTAATTAGAAGACAAAAAGTTATAAGCATGTTTCTAAATAAGTATCCTAATAAGAAGGACAATATTAAATGTAAATTATATATTATCTAACATAGTGATAATCTGTCAGTACTCATTGTAAGTAGCAGAAAATTTAGAATAAAAATAGGCCAATAGATTTTTTTTTGTACATTAAATTGCTGTGTACATTTAATATTGCTGAATAAGTGTTTATGAAATAGATGTAGAAGAAGGAAAACAGTCTTGGGAATAACAGGCAAAGGCCACTATTAGAATACGGCAAGAATGTTGTTCCAGGAACTTCACATTTGTAGAGACTTCTCATTTATGGATGGGAAAGGTTTCTTCTCTACCACCCATCACAGTGCCTCTGAAGCATAATGTGAGGCCCTGAAATGCATGCTTACTTCACTAACCAGTAGCCATGTAAAAATAGAATATAAAAAATGAACATGCAGTATTAGGGCCAATTCATCATTATTGATAGAAATAGGGATACCAAAGGAGAGTTAATTACAAGCAGAGGGAACATAACAACTCTGATTTGAGCCTTTGCAAATCAATGTAGCCCATTTCAGTGGATTTCAAAGGCTTGTGTGAGGAGATGGCCCACAGAGCCTGACTCATTGCCTCCTCAGAAAGGTTATTCAGGGAGCAAAAGAGATTGTTTCTTTTTTTCAGTCAGCTTGAATATCTGCAGAAAATGTTCACTCTGGTGAAGGAACATTGCTGATCTTGTCCTCAATTTTCCAGACTGGCAACATGGAGCTTTTCAGTCATATTCCCCTCAATATGTCAGTGCACTGCCATTCTGCAACATCACAGGCAGACTCCCAAAGTTGCGTGGTGCTACCAACTGCACCCAACATTTTCTCGCACAATCCACTTCCTTCTAGCTCCTCACAGAGTCCACAGTGAGAGTCACCATCAGAACAAAGTAAAGCTGTGCTGCATTCAGGCTTTCTCTCATTGTGCTTTCCTCCATTTATCCAGAATTATGCGTGTTTGTGCACTAACTCACCCAAAAATCATTAGAAGAAAATACTTGGGCCTTCTGAATGTGACAGCATTGCTCCTCACGGGTGCATGCTGTCTTTCACCTGAGGATTTTCAAAAGAACCATCTTTTTATACTGACAACATAATCCTGCATTTTTTTAATTTTAATTAAGAGAAACATCATAAAACAGGGAAAAGTGAAGTGCAAAAAACTTTATCTGTTCACTAAGCTACATTCTGCTGCTGATGTATTAATATGATGGATTTCATCCTTTATTTAGCTGATAATTTAATCATTTAGCAAATCTTTTAAAAATCTGCTGTTTTTCTAAAAGGTTCTGCACCAAAAATGGAGATTTTTGGTTTAGTTTGCAGCAGGTAAACACATAATTGCTGTAATAGACAGTATTAATTCAGAAAAAAAAAAAAAAAAAAGGTACAAGTTTTTCTGAATGACAGCATCTTTTAGTCCGTGGTATCAACTAGGGAGTTGTAGATTCAGCACTCTGTTTATGATGCTTAAAAATTCCCAGTAAAACATATATAGAAATATTCTCAATATTAAAAAAACCAGAATTATAAATACTTACAGATATGGATTTCAAAGAAAAGTGTTCTCTGAACTCAGCCTGTGTCAAAATTCAGTCAAATTTCTTATTTACAACTACAGTTAACTTGTGATCTTAGTACGTTAATGAAGACAAATCAAAGAAAATGCAAATATGATAGACATTAAATACATGGCACAACAAAAATGATGATAAAATATATTATTAACCAAAGATTTTTTTGTTTCCACAATTTGCCTGGCAGCTTAGAGTAAAGATTTCAATGAGAATTTGCAAAAAAGTTTTAGTGATAGTTTCTGTCACTGGGATCATAAGCATGCATTAGAAAATTACCTTTAAAAAGATTTACTTCTTTTGAACAGTTTAATAGACTGCTAATTTTACTGAAAGATGTTGCTTCTCTGTTTTTTCTAATTCTGTATCTAGTTCTGTAATTAATAGGATAATATAACTGATAGTGAGAGCTGTAGTAAAACATGTCTACGTGATATTGATAGATAAAAAAATGAAACAATTCTATTAGAAAATGTGGGAAAAGATGCATTCCAGAATCCTCTTGGCTTTGCCAGTTTAATTGTGCTCCTGGGTATGCAGTTTTCAAGAGTTTCTTCAGTTGTGGCATTGAAGGAAAAGTAAAATGAAGTGACAGAACAGATTAGAAGGCGATAATGGAAGGGAAAGTGAATAAACCAAGTGTAAACTTTTTCTAGGAAACACTTGTGTAAAGCCCACTAGTTATGTGTTATTATTTTCAATTTTTTTTTTTAACTCCAACACTTTGATGAAGATGACTAATGAACTTTTTTTATTATGCAGTGATCCATATTCAAGAGTAACTATCACTGTGCTACTAAAATAAACTTTTTAAAGGAACAGGTTCTTTGACGTTACCGATAATATGAAATTTTTCTATAAAAATTGCACAAGAGGTTTATTCTGAAAAAAGATATTTTGTTGCTATTCAATTACTTGCACTAATTCCTGTTTGACTATAATATGTTAATTATGAATGGAATTCACTTTAATTGGTAGCACATATAATTTCTTTAATTACAGAAAGCACACAATTAAAAAGAAAATATTACCATAATAAATGTTAAGATTTTTGTGATAACAGAAAATCCAAATGCAAAGCAGTATATTATGATGTTTGATGAAACTAGCTATCAGCAACAGAACTATTTGAAAATGTCCAAATAATGTATTTATTTTTAAAAAAGCTTTGTGAAACTGATTAGTTTGCTAAAGATCTAATCATTAAAAGTTTGGATTGTTTCTCTGTAAATTGGATATGCCTCAGATTTTTACAATACTTCCTTTAGAAATTAATTGTTAGTGCTTATTTGTTAAAGAATCTCCCCCACGTGAAAAAGCAAAATCTCAGTAGATGCGGATTTTACACTGCACTAGATCAATCCCAATACCAGTAAATGGATATTATTAAACAGCATGGGGTAGTGCAAACTGGGAAAGAAAACTTGTAGTGTGCTGCCTTTGAGCAGACCTGGCTTGCATGCTGTGACAGGGCAATTGTCGACATGCTTTTTCATGCCAATCTGCAGCTTTTTCAACTCTAGATGCTATGGCAACCAGGGTTTAACAGACTAAGCAGCTAACAAGCTTCCCTGATGGAATTGTCTGGTTGTATGATTGCCTTGTCTTAGAGAAAATATAAAATAGACTGAAGACGCTTGTGGACATTTGTCAAACTGATTATAATTTGGACACTCAGCTCATAATTATCTGTTATATATTGCATAGTATTGACCAGTAGTGTTTTCCATGCTGTCTGTAGAGAACACGAGTGCCTTTCTGTGCAGACTGTTTCTTGTGGAAAGAATAGGTTTTGGTTAGGGTGAGTTGGTCAACATGGCAGGTGAGATTATGGGCATATAGAAAATGCATGCTACTAGCAGAGGGTTTTTTTCTGTCTTTTTCTCTGGGTTTTTGGCAGTTTATTTAAAAAAATAATACAAAGAAAACAAAATTCAATTATAAAGTAACATACGATTCTTTACAAAAATAAAACCACAAAGGACTACATTTTCAGGACACATTTTTTAAAGTCTTTATGTTTCTAGATGTTCATTATCAGGCAGTTGAGTTCTTTTTGTTGGCCTCAATGAATGGTTTGTGTTTCTTACTTGCTTGTTTGTTGTTTTTTAATTTGTTCTCAGAAGAAAAGAACATTCACCATAAAACATGGGCCTAAGACTACATGTTTCCCAGCACTTTTTACAAGTTGAAGTCTTTGGAATTCATTATTTTGCAAAGGCTGCTTGGCCACTTGTAGAACATTTCTTTATTGTTTTGAATCTGTTTCAGCTAAGCAGAATGTGCTGTGGGATTTTTTTTTTTTTTTTTTTTTTTTTTTTCTTTCCTGAGGAGGCAAACCCAGAAACACATTTTAATATGAGGATTTCTTTAGTAGTATTACCACTCATAAGACACTTTGGGGTGAATTGATTTGATTCTTTTACAGTAGGCTGCAAGGTAATCCATTGTATGCAAATAAGGATTGAATACACAAGTGGACTTTTGTCTTTGGCAGTTTGACTCTATTACCACAGATGTTCCTTACTACAGATATCCTTTCAGTGATGCTGTTTGAGAGGTGCTGTCTACTACTGTACCTCTATGAAGCTAGAAAATATCCAGCTAATATCCAACTATATTCAAAATATCCAACTGTATGCAGCTGAGTTCCTTACCCAGTTGTGCAGATTCATGTGGAGAACCATCCTTAAGACCTTGTGAGTTAATGTTGCAAACATGCAGTTTTTCTTTCATGAAGGAGGTGAATGTCATGGACAGGATACTTGCAATCAAACATTCTTCTCTCAAATATAGGAAGGAGTAAATTACTGTGTTCCAAAGTCAAAGATCAATGTATTTTCTTTAAGTGTGTGAGAATAAAAAAATTAAAGCTTTTATTTACTAAATGTCTAGAATTGTTAGGAGTTCCAGTGTTTGAGATGCTGAATTAATATGTAGTTCATAACTGATAGTCTTTACTTCGTTGTATAAAACCCAGATCAATCTTTCAATTTCCTTCTCCAAAGAATGACTATGGTCATCATAAGGAAGCTGGGGTTTTTTGTGTGGTTTTTTTTTTTTAATATAAATATCTTAGCCAGATTATATTTTT
>JAAGNO010015681.1:40186-50455 GCA_033439905.1 Ceryle rudis
TATTTTTAAAATAAAATATTATTTGTTTTCCATCTCTTGTTGAACTTTTCATTTTTGTAAATGAGTAAAGAAAATAATACTGCCTGTGGAAAAGTGAGTTTTGAAATGTTTTAAAAAGGTTATTTTTGTTGTTGACTGAATGGGAAAAATCCCATGGTGGTAATATTCCAGTGCCCAAATAATTAACTTTGGCTGTGGAAAACAGTAGCTGTGATCTTTGGCATTGGTAAGGATAAGCGCTAGTAGTAGGGCCTTTATGCCTCCTTGCATCTTCCAGTTTCTCTCTGTTAGGCTTGGGAGACCTATTTCTATGCTGCCAGAACTTCTTTTCTTTTTTGCTCCTGAGAGTGCTTTTCATGTATAGGGGCTTCCAGGTCTTAGAAACCATCTAGCTATTAGTATAAGCTATTAGATTATTTTTCACTGATATTTGTACATGTTCCATTTATATTATTTGAAGTTCACTGTGCCTTCATGGACAAAAGACAAGTTTACCAGTTAGAAGTAGTCTTGTTCCCTGAGTTTAAGTCAATGGTTGCAATTAAAAATATGCAAAGATTGGAAAAAAACCCCAAACCAAACCAAACAAATCATTGTAGGTGTGATTTATAGCCCTCTGCCTTATCTATGCTATGATGAATCATGGGGATGAATCATGGGGATGCCCCCTCTCTGGAAGTGTTCAAGGTCAGATTGGATGGAGCTTTGAGCAACCTGGTCTAGTGGAAGGTGTCCACCTGGAACTGTATGTTCTTTAAGGTTCCTTCCAACCCAAATAATTCTACAGTGCTATGATTATTAAATTTGCCCTTGTTTTATAAATGTACACATTCAGATTGCATATGGTTGGTATTTATATTTGTCAGCCAGATCATCAGGATACAACAAAAGCCAAATACTTTGTTTTTCTCTCTTTCGTCTGAACATCACAATTTAAAACAATATTAAACAGAAAATCATAATTTCTGGTCCTGTTGGAGTATGCAGACCTCTGGAAGATTAGATTTTCAGCTGTGGTAAGTGGAGCTTTGTCTTTTTGTGAATTTCTACCTATTTAGTCTTAGGAGAATATGATGTGGAAATTTCTATCAATTTTTACCTATAGAATTTATCTGTTGAAAGCTTCACAGTGATGTTTGCCTTGAAGGAAAAGATGAAAGGACATCCAAGAAACAGAGCATCATATAAAGTACTCCTAAAAAACAGCATCAAAAATCATTCATACCACTGGAAAAAGGAAAAACTCATTAACAAGTCATGAACAACATACAAAGAAACTTTCCCAATATTTATGACACAACAGTAACATGGCTTTTTTTTTTGACATTGAACGGTACAGTTTTCAGTGTTGTTAAACTGAGATCACTTAAAAATTATTCTGACAGCATAAAGGGGTAGGGTAAGAGTAAAGTAAAATAAAGGACAGTAAAACACAGTAAGAGAATATTGTTTCCTTTACATAATAATAGAAAAAAAAATGGCTAAACAAAGAAGAATTGTCAGAGCAGCAGGGATGAAGGCAGTTCATAGGTACTTGCTGGTGGTTCCTGTGTCCCCTGTTCATTGTTAACTGGTTATAAGTCAAAAAAATGACAGGCTTTGGCAGTAATTCAAAATACTAGTAGCTACACATTGATAGAGAATAGTTGGGCAGAAACTGATTCTTCCTAAAAATTTCCATCAGTTAACTTTTGGTTATCATCATTGCAGTGCACATATAGGGTTGGGGTTTTGTTTGTTTGTTATCTTTTAAGTTTAGCCAACATAGAGTTTACCTTCCTCTCATACAAATTGGAATGTGAACCAGCTTGTTTTTATTTACCACTATCTGATATCACTGGATGATGAGCACTCCATAGCAATTTGGAAGAGTAAATCATAATGACATCTGTCTCTGCACCTTATTTTCTTTCATAATGAGGTGATTTCTCTCTACATATACACACCCATTTAAAAACGTTGGGTTTAGAAGTTTTACTTAATACTAAAATAGCAGGTGGGTGTCAGGAACCTCCGCATGAAACAGGAAAAGGTGGTAGATTGCAGTTATGTACTTTTTTCTTTTTTTTTTTCAGGGCTGCAGTTTCTATGGTCTTAGTTTCCTAACAATCACAAAAAATATGTAACCATAGGTACAATCTTGTGTTGCCAGAATTCATTACATGAGTTGTCTGCTTTAAAGGAAGATATTCTTTTAAAGTGAGGGACTATTAAGGAATTCAGGTGATGACATGGTACATGTCATCTTTCACAAAGATGCTTATTTTAAAACTGTCCCTTGTATGGGCACAAGCCTCTTCTAGAGATCTTTGTCTTCAGCCCACTTTAGTAGAATTTAGTACTTCTCCCTGTCCTCATTTGCATACTTGGCCCTGCAGACCTACTTGTGGGACTAAACCAGCAAGGGTTTGCTCACTCGTACAAGTAAGCATGATTTTGAAAGAAGAAACCTTGTTTAACATGCATATGGCAAATGCACATACTTGCATTCTTTGAAAAGAGATCTCCACTCTCTCCCATCTTTAGACACATTTCTATAGGCTTCTCCCCTATGTAAAAAGTTTTAAATATCTGGGGATAAATGAGTAGCAGTAGGTCAGGAATTACTTATTTACATCTTGGTTGAGGTCACCATTTCATCTGTTTGCTTTGGTGAGCCTGTTCTATACGTTGCAGACTTCTCAAATTTCTAACATTCATGATATTTGGATAAAGCAGAACTGCAATATTAATTGAAATATTCACTTTGTATAACTCTTAAACTATTCTTCAAGATACGTGTTTTGAATGTTAAACTGATAGAATTTTGAAAATAGTTGTACTGCAATCAGAACTCCTTTCTCCAGTACAAGGACCTTCTAATACTATTGGCTAGTGATGTATATAGCACAATACATTAATGTTGCTTTATGTGTTCAATAGTACAGAAGAATGTAGTAATTAGGCACTAAAGGATTCTTTTTGCTATGGTTTGATGAGGTGGTCAATTACCTGTGTTGTATGACAGCAAGTGGTACAATTGGTTTAATTTAATAAGTACATTGGCGAAAAAGGCTACTGTGATGTACATTAGTCGCACTGAAAAGGTTCTTTTGAGTTATTACCAAAGTAAAACCTCAAATATAAATTAATTTAATTTGTTTAGAACAGTTTACACATCATCAAATCTTTTGCTATCACAGATTGTATTGTACATTAGGTAAATTATAAATGTCTAACCAAAAAAATGAACATTTGGCCACAATGGCTACTTAAACAAAATTAAAGGTAACAATTTAACGAGAATTTGCCTTTAACTGAAGCTCTTAAACTAAGATTGATAGAAAACAGTTTTTGAGAAGAAATAATTCACACTGATTTATATAAAATGCTGTTCACTGTATTTTCCTTTTTGTATTAGATTTAATGAATAGATATGCCTTTTTTATTTTGTGGTACCCTACCATTAAATGATACCATCATTTTTTTTTTCTGCCTAAATAAATTCTAATTCTTGTCACTTACTATCTGTACAGGAAGATTTGATACATTATTCCTAATTGAGATTTTTACTGAATATCTTTTAAAGATAAATTTGTTTTATTCTTTCACCCACTATTTAAAAGGATTTTTCACATTTTTAAATTCTAAAGGAATTGTCAATGAGAAACTAAAACTGCATAGACTATACATTAAAATCACTTTAGTTTTTAAGCTGTCACGAACTGTTTCAAAAAATGCTAAGTTACTATTGTTTAATGTCTGTCATTTTATAATGCTTTAGAAGTTATCTATCCTGTAAAATTATTAACTGATGCTAAAATTGCCTTGTAAGTATTAGGACAATAGCAATTTTGTAACAGCTGGGACACTGCCAATGTAAGATAAGTACATTTTGCTCTGTAGATTCATAAAGTGCTTTGAAATGGTTTATAACTGATGGATGGATGCATTTTCTTAGTGTAGAAAGCAATATTTTGTAGAGGGAAATGGCTTGAAAGCTGACACACATGCATGCAAATGCCATTCTCTTCAGTAAGTAATTTGCTTTTTCTTTCAAAAGCATAAATGGCATAGTTAGACACATTATTTTGTATATTGCACATAACAATACAAGATGCACAAAAACAGCAAGTACAAAACATTTCATATTGATAGAGGAACCCATGGCTGTAGTATATGATTAGCATAAATGTATACACACTGAAGAAATGCCTTCAGGATTAAAAAGTAAGGCTGAAAACAGGAAAAGTTCTTCTAACTTCAGGAAATAAAAATATTTAGAATATACTTTTTACTTCTCAGCCTTGTACCTTTTAAAATTAATCAATCCACGTAGGGCCTGAATCAGACTGATCTTACAATCAGTACTCCCTCTGACTCCAATGGCCCCATATCAGGCTTTTAATTTGAAGACAGATAGTTAAACATATCCTTAAAGTGTTTGTATGTCAATAATAAAATCCAGGAGGATATTACTCTGAAGTACATATAGGCACAGACAGTATAGATCAAATTTGTTTTCTTATAATTTAAGAATCATTAAATGCTAAACCTGATTTCTGATGTATATCATTGGATCATTTTTGTGGTTTATAACATTGTAACATTTAGATGTCTGCATTGAAAAAACAACACCAGTAATGAAAACTTTTGGCCAGCTTCTGTAATGATCTTTCATGTCAAGCTGGTGTCTTAGGTCTTTGCCCTTGGAAATTTCCACACCTACTCAGCTATGCAACCTTGAGGAGTCTCAGTCCCACTAAACAACTGAGAATAATACAGCTAAGCCTATACTGAGTAAGTGAAGGAATTTCAGTCTTAGTCTGGAAAATGGTCCCCAGTGAAATCTTTGGAATATCAGCTTCAGCAGGTCTGCACAATATGATTAGTGTCAACATGTGGCCTTTTTGTTTAAAGAAAGGAACATTTCCTTCATAGAACCTTGTTAAAATTCTCATTCAACAATTATTGTAATCATGACCTCTATTGTTCATCATTTCCACTAAAATTTCTGCTTCTACATCAGCTTCTTTCTTAAGATATATATTCCCATTAGATACAAAACAGCCATTAATCTTAATGGAAGCTATGCTCAGAAATGGAGTGAGAAAGATACCCAGGAGGTTTTGTCATATCTTTAAATTCAGTAACAAAAAAATTGATTTGAGCTAAATTCTGATAATGAATGCACATCGTTGAAGAATTAAAATTTAAAATGTATTTACATACTTCCTGAATTTATATTAAGAAGAATTGAAACAACACTTCCACTGGATTTTGTGGCAGATTTCATGCTGTATCCTAAGAAATGCTGCTCATTTTGTGATACTGTAGGAAACAGAGTAGGGTTAATAGCTCATAAAAACAGCTTATCTGACAATTTGTGTCTCATTTTTTTTTTGTTCTTTGGGTGTGAACAGATGACTTTTTTTTTTTTTCTGAAGTATATACTTTTTTACAATATAAAACCATTTCTTTTGTTTGTTTGTTCGTTTGTCCCATAACTTTATATTTAAAATTCAAAATCTGAAAAGCAAAGTTTATTATTGACCATATGGTTTTACCTCTGTTTCTGAACTTGATGTCTGTAAAATGCAGGAAACAAGAGACTGAAAATGACCTTCTTCGGGGGCATAAGCTGTTTAAAAAAAATCTGGAGTTTATTTGTTTATGTTTTTGAAGTATTTGAACATCTCTTTTTTGTATTAGATGTCAGATTTTGTCAGTGCAAAATTGTGGCAATATTACAATACAGCTACATGTAACTGATAAGAAAAAATAAACCCACAATCAAAATAAAAAATTCAGTCATAGTAATTGTCTTTCAGAAGACACAATTATTCCTTTGTGTATTAAAACTTAAATGAACTGATAAATAATAGGAATATTTTGCTTTTATTTGAAGATCCTAATTGCAATTCTTTAAAAGTTTGTCTCATAATATCTCTTTATTTTGAAAGATCAGTTTGTAGAAGGGAATGTGAGAAAAACATTTAATCAGGAACTGGCAAACAGTCAATAGAGTGGCAAGAATTTTATGGTAAACAATACTTCTCTGTAAAATTGCCAGTTTGAAAGGATCTGATGACTCCCACTGCTAGGAGCTACTTGGACAGTTTGCAACTATTTTTAAATGCTTTTGTTTTTAGAAACAAGTAATAATACAGAACCTCAAAAATAATTTTAAAAAGAGTAGGTTAGGTGTTTATCTGTATTGTATCTGCCCTAAGGAGAAAATTCAGAGCACAGAGTGTGTTTGTCACCAGAGAATATGGCTATAACACATCAAAATCTTCTGCAATTTGATAACTGGTGTGACTGGAGTCCATAGGTAGAAACTATGGAAGACAATATATTTTTTTATCTATAATGTATGCAACTTTTGGAATATCACCAGAGATAAGCTAAAAATACAACCTATTCAACCATAAATAAACTGAAGAAAAGTTTTACATGGGGAAAAAATTATGCTAATGATAAACTGAGGAAGTGTGGTCTGGATGGTTTAGTAGTGAGGTGGATTGTGAACTGTTTGAAGAAGTCAGAGAGTTGTGGTAAATGTGACAGAGTCTAGTTCCAGTCCTGTATCTAGTGGAGTCCGTCAAGGGTTGGTACTGGGACCAGTACTATTCAAAATATTCATCAATGACCAGGATGAGGGAACAGAGTGCACTGTCAGCAAGTTTGTTGATGACACAAAACTGAGAAGAGTGGCTGACACACCAGAAGGCTGTGCTGCCATTCAGCAAGACCTAGACAGGCTGGAGAGTTGGGCAGGGAGAAATTTAATGAAATATAAAAAGGGCAAGTGTAAAGTCTTGCATTGGGGAAAGAACAATCCCAGGTACCAGTATCAGTTGGGGACTGACTTGGAAAGTCAACGTAGGGGAAAGAGACCTGGGGGTCCTGGAAGACAGCAGGATGACCATGAGCCACCAATGTGCCCTTGTGGCCAGGAAGGCCAATGACATCCTGGGGTGTATTAGAAGGGGTGTGGTTAATAGATCAAGAGAGGTTCTCCTCCCCCTCTACTCTGCCCTGGTGAGGCTGCATTTGGAATATTGTGTCCAGTTCTGAGCCTCTCAGTTCAAGAAGCACAGAGAACTGCTTGAAAGGGTCCATCACAGAGCCACAAAGATGATTAAGGGAGTGGAGCATCTCCCTTATGAGAAAAAGGTGAGGGAGCTGGGTCTCTTTAGCCTGGTGAAAAGGAGACTGAGGGGTGACCTCATTAATGTTTATAAATATGTAAAGGGCAAGTGTCAGGAGGATGGAACCAGGCTCTTCTCAGTGACGTCCAATCATAGGGCAAGGGGCAATAGGTGCAAGCTGGAACACAGGAAGTTCCATATAAATGTAAGGAGAAAGTTTTTCATGGTAAGGGTGACAGAACACTGGAACAGGCTGCCCATGGGGGTTGTGGAGTCTCCTTCTCTGGAGACATTCAAAACTCACCTGGTTGTGGTCCTGTGTGACCTAATCTAGCTGATTTTGCTCTGGCAAGGGGGTTGGACTAAAAGATCTTTCAACGTCCCTTCCAATCCCTAACATTCTGTGATTCTGTCATTCTGTGAGTCTGTGAAAAATATGTGAGATAATTAAAATACAATGGGAATTAAAATATTACTTCAGTGTTGGAAGTTGCAGTCTTCAGTCTTATTTCCTTTAAGTGAAAGACTAATTAATTGGGAAGCAAATAAGAAAAATGTGTTAATTAATATTTTCTCTTCCATTATATTTCCCCCATTGTTTTCCCTAATTGATGTCACATTTGTTTCCTGCACATTTACTTCATCCTTTGTAAGAAAATGAACATATACAAAACCCTCCCTAAACCAGGCAAAAAATTAAAGTCTGATTTCCTCACTTTATCATTCTTCTAGAAACTTTTCATAGTTGTGTGAGTCTGTGTGCACATATGAAAATAAGATATTACACACAACCTTTTATGAGTCCTATTGCTAAGTACATAAAGTAACATAAAGTTCTTTAGGCATAAACCATTTCTAATATTCTTGAAAAATGATGTTAAAGCATTTGTGAATAACATGGTATAAGATTATGTTTTATTTGAAGATAATATGAACAAATATTTTGAGTACTCTGCTTTCCCAGAATGTGCATATTGACAGTGTCTTGTTACCTTATGGAGTATGGTGGAGGAAAACTCCATATTTGGTTTTAAGATGTTGAATCTACTACTTCACTAAGTAACGCTGACTAGAGGCTGAAATGATACATACTAGAAACACAGGCAATGCTGTTGCCCCAGATTTCATTCAAAACACAGTAACCCTTAATTGTAACAAGGGTGGAAGTGAGAAGAAATACTTGGTGATAGTCTGTAGTAAGCCCTTGCTTGCCACTCTCATAAGTCTGTCATTCCCCATTTGCTACTTTCAGGCTGTGACTCAATAGCTAGTATTACGAGACTGACATGAAACAGTAAGATAGTTATAAATTAATAACTACACTCAAAATGTTTTATTTTCATAATGCAATGGCCCTAGCAACAAAAAGAATTACTTCTAGTGAATCATTGGCAGGTATTTTCACATTTTTAAATTATAAAACGTGTGAAGTTCTGGCAGGTTTCACTTACCTCCTCAAATTGTATTTTATAAAATTTTGCACATCTGTCATACTTTTTATCAACTTTTTTTTTTTTTAAAGCATTTAACATGTATTAAGGAATTGAGTCTGAACATTCTCCAAATAGGTCGATACTTAAAGCATTCATCTTTCTATAAGACAGAGAAGCAGACAGAGGTTCAGTGCTGATTATTTATGCACCATCTGTAAAATGGTGAATCCCTTTAGCTTCTGTTAATTTACACATGCATTGGCATAAATGAAGATTGAGATGCTCTGCATAGTAGAACTCACATTCAGTCTTCAGAAAACTGTGTTCTCTTCAGGCTGAAATAAGGTGTCATTGATATAGTTTTGGTATAGTCTACGGTGGTATGCTTGAGGCAGTAACAACCATATACCCTTCACAGTAAGGCAGAAAAAAATCAGAGGCTGCTTTGACATTCCTCTAACTTCAAATTATATGCAGCCTGTGCTCTCGCACTGCCATAGACACAGTCAGATGCAGTAGATCACCTGGGATTGCTCTTCAGGTCACTAGTTAGTTTATTAGATATAAAGACACAAAGTAGAACAAGTTATTGATTTCAAGGGTCTTTTGAACTCTCTAGGAAAATCTGGTACTTTAGCTACAAAAATATTCCTTCCTTCCTTCCTTCCTTCCTTCCTTCCTTCCTTCCTTCCTTCCTTCCTTCCTTCCTTCCTTCCTTCCTTCCTTCTTCCTGCATCTTACAGGTACCACAATTTAACAAATTATTGAAACAGAGAGGAGATAATAATATTTAGGGGAAGATGAATGACAAAATAATCTGTATTTGCATGAGATTAAGGGTAATGTAAGCATCTCTATAGTATATTCTTCTACATTACTGAGTTGAATTAAAAAAAAATAGAGATCTTTATTGAGTAGAGGAAAAAAATAGAGAATATTTATTCTTTTAAATAAAGAAATAATCCTAATTCTGATACTTTTGTAAAAATGAAAGCCATCAGATATTTCACTGTACTGTATAGCTGATAGAGCTATCTTGAACAGTAAAACAATTTACAGAGCTACATTTGAGGGTGTCATGATCTCAGATGTTCTTATGATGAAAGGGACTGAACAAAAGAAGGGGGTTCCATATATATAATTTCGTCACTGAAATGTCCTGTTTGTGTCAGCAGAGCACATGAGTTTTTCTGGCCTGAGGGTTGTCAACTGTCAGATAGAAGAGTGATCTGGGGATATAATGGTGAGGAAACGCAACTATTGTGTTAGGTGGCATAAACCATAAAATGACAAAAGGTGTCAAGTTCCTGATTGACTGCCAGGCAGATGAAGCTTAATTTCAGTACAGTTAAGAGGGAAATGAAAAATATGTATATTCTGGGCAGTTAAGAAAATAACTCTTAGAAGGCAGACTTCAGGATGCATGGCTGTGTATTTTAATTATAGTTTTCAAAACTATAATTATCAAATGCCTTCCTTTCACTTCCTGAAAATTAGAGGTCTGAGTTGCTGAACCTGACATCCTGAAAAAGCAAAAAATTTCACTAGGAATATTTTTTGTTTATCTGAGGACCAAATTAGTTCAGATTTTTTTTTTTTTTTTTTTTTTTTTTGTGAGTGTTCTTGCTTTTTTATTCTGCTTCAATACACTTGCTGTGGTAAGCAGTAAATAAAGTTAGATAGAGATATTTAGCTGTCCACAA
>JAAGNO010015683.1:0-43372 GCA_033439905.1 Ceryle rudis
TCGCACGCAGGGGTACCACAGTGGTGACTGGAAATAATTAGAGAAGCAAAGAGCCCTGCGCTAATTTCTGACTGAAATTGTCACCCTTCCGTGCCTGGTTCCTTTAAGTAAGGCCTACTAACGTGCTGTTGTTTTCTTTTCAGATCGGGGAGTGTAGCACAGAACTGGCATGAAATATTTGATTTTGTAAATCAGCTGACAGAAAGATTTGTGAGGTGCGTTTTGCTCCTTGTAACATCTGTAACACTGGGATATGTTGAAAATACCCCCTGAATGCTTTTGTAAATGAGCTGCGTTTCACAAACATGTTAAAAGAGTTTGGCTCCTAGTGCCCAAATTGCTGGAAAATGCTGAAAACTTTTACTTCATTTTCTCACCTTTGGAGCTCAGTAAAAAGGTGGTGAGATGCACCGTTAAATACTTAAATCTCTAAAATTACTGTCAGATGTAAATTGATTTTTTAAAACTATTTTTTTTCCATAAGTCGCATGCCTCATTTCTGATGAAGTGCTTCTTGTATATTGCCTTGAGAATACGGCAAGCTGAATACGTATCTGTTTATATGAAAATACACAGCTCAGGTCAAAAGGGAGGGAGTATCTTTCAATCTCAAACCTACAGGAACTTTATGCCATGTTACCTGTATGTTTGTTGTAGGTAAATGTAATCGACTTCGTAACTGGCTAGCGGTGTTATCTGGCAAGTATTGCTGCCACAGAAACGGCTGTTGTAAATACTGGCTAACTGTACTCTACAGATAGCTGAGGATTACTGTGATACAGCAATGTGCTTTAAAAAAAAACAAACCCAAACCAGAAGACGACAAAGGAAGCCCCCCAAAGACACAGACAGAGATGTGGTTGCCTTTGCTAAGGAAAATAAAGTGCAGTGGGCAATTATAATCTTAGCTTGTTAATAAAGAGATACGATTAGGCTTGCATAATTAAATATTGCTTACATTCATCTTGTAAAAATCAGATCTCTTTCAAATCAAGTGGGTGACACAAGCTTTTCAGAGTTATTTTGTGAGCTCTGGAATAAAAGAGAAAGGGCCTGATGATACCAAAGCAGCATGTCTTTTTGGTGAGTGATAAAACAAGACATTTGCCCCCATGGAAAGGGTGGTGCTTGTTCAGCGTAAATCTGACAGTTCATCATTTTGTACAGCCAAATGACACTCTTGCAACAGTTGTGAGTGGTCTGGCCCCAGTATCTGAAATAAAGCTGTTGCGTTGGCAGGTTGCTCTGCTGACCTTTCACAGCAAAGGAGGATCAATGATGGTGCAGAGCCAGAGTGTCCCACTGATGAGCATCTAGCTCAGCGTCCAGGTGCTAAGCACTGGGCCTTATGGGGCACAAATCCTTCACAGCATGATGGTGGTTGGGTTCCTGGGGGAGCCTGACCGGTGCATCTCCTGAGCATTTGCTTGATGGGGCTGCAGTGAGTGCCCCCGAGGGCTGGTGAGGCTTTGTCCTGCCTTCAGGTTCAGGACAATTTCAGAGTAAAGTGTGGAGTTGTTCCACCTTGCCCTTCCTTAAACTGACAAGAGGAGTTGGTGGGAGGAAGGCAAAGAAGCCATTGGTAGCAGTTTCCTTCAGTCCTTACCTGCAGAGTCAGTTCATGGCAGTGTCTGTGCTCTCCATGGTGACTTGTCCGTAAGGAGCACGCTTGCAATAATAGCGCTGCACCCTGATGGTCTCGCTTCTGAAAGGCCCGTGCCTGGCAGGGCTGTCAGGTCTAACCCGTGCCTCCATACGGTCCTCTTCCATCGACACGGCGTCTTGAGTGCTTGGAGAGTGGAACAGAAAGGGGATGTGTTGTGAAGAGGACAGTCTTGTGGTTGTCCTAAAGACAAGTTAGCTAAACCATAGCTTTGAGGTTGTTATGCACAGAGAACTGCATTTCAAACAGGAAAGTCCCACGTTATTTTGACTAAGCAATGATGTAATTACCAGAGACTGGGATTACAAGTACTTGCTTTTTGTTTGACAGGCACCTGAGGCAACTAAGAACATTGATAATCCCATCATTTAGATCATAATTTAATTTAGAGCATCTCAGATTTTTGTATCTTTTGCAAAGATTTGCCCAGTACTTACATTTCCATGATACTGATAACTTTCAGTTGCATTGTTGACATAAGTGTCAACAACAATAATATAAGGTCATTTGTGTTTACAGGTGTTGTGTCTTTACTGACATTAACCTGACTAATTAATGCTGATACACATAATACAGGAAAGTATAGAATTACTGAATATATTGAACTCATCACGAGTAAAAATTATAAGCAGGTAAGCTTATATATTATAAGCATGTTGTTACAACTTACCTTAGGAAAGGTACCTGTCTTGAGCTTCCAGAGCATCAATTGTTACGCATTTTCCACCGACAGTTGGATGTAATTCCTTGTAATCCTCTTGGAAGAGACAGGTGGTCTTAAAAACAGGTTTTAATTCCTTAATAAAATCAATTCATACACCATTGTTTTTTATAATTACGTTTCCCTGGATACTTCTCTGAAAGTTGGTCTTAAGTGTCACAATGCTGTCTCACTGAAAGAAAAACCTGCTCATTCTGAAAGAGTTTGTCATGCTACTTGTTTAGAGATGAATCAGTTGAAGGCACCCTGTCCTTGATGATTTTATCACCCAAACCCACAGTTTGAAATTTATATTGTGTCAGGATCAACCCTTAAAAAGGGGAAATTGTTGAATGGGTCCGTGTTTAATATCCCGGAGCGAGAGGGTACCCTGAGTCTGCATCCCTGACATTTTTACACCAGTGATGCAGAAAATATAAAAGGATGTGTTTCATTTTGTACGTTGGTAGATCATAACCTATGAAGTTCCCTTTCAGTTGGGTTGCATGAGATGTTCACAGGTAGGCTTAGTGCGTCTTTGATCTGGCGTCTACTCAGGCAAGAAAGAATAATTCTGCTTCTTCACTCTGAAAGCATCTGGGTAAGGAGTAGATGGGCAGAAATCCTTTAATTCCTCCCTCACTCTGGGTTTGTAGTTCTAAATATTCTTTGGAAGTTGGAGGATAAAGATGATACTAATGAAGCATGATTAAGTGAGTGAAATGCTGTGCATCTGTACATTTCTCATCATTTGTCTAAAACTATTTTTTTTCCTCCCTTTTTCCCTTTTTTAAAAGCCCCAAGATGAGATTATCGTTTATCGTGTTTTCCACCCAGGCACACGTCATTATGCCATTAACTGGAGACAGGTTAGTGCACTGCTTTTTTAATTTTCCCTTTCCCTCCTCCCTGCTGAGGGCTCTTATTAAATCAGAGGAACAGTAACAGATAATGAATAATAACTGATACCTTTAAGTGGTGGCCAGTCATGAAAGCCTCTGTGCAGAGCTGGATTTAATTTTGTGAACATATCCACGGATAGCCAAGTAAGAAAGGAGGAACTGTGGGAAACAAATTCTTGATGTGAACTCTGCCACTGCTTTGCAAAGCAACTACAAGTGGTGTTTTGATCTCTGCATGACTCTGCATAGCGGGAGAAATGAATCTTGCTTTTGCTTGTGTAAAGTAGCATCTCTAGATAAGTCTTCAGTGGGTTTTTTTTATGTCTAGGTAGCACATACAGTGGTAAATTAATGTTTTTCATAATCTCATAAGGTAGGTATTTAATTTCATACTTTCAAATCATTACTTCAAAATCTGTTTTAAACAGTGAAGTTGGTGCCACTTGAAAGGTGCGAGATCGTTCTGGCACCGTGATGATACGTGGATGTGCCTGAATGCTTCCTTTTAGCAGATGTTTTCAAAGGCTGGAAATGAAGGCTACTCTGATTTCTAAAGTAAATAAGGAATAGCAGCTAGGATAGGTCAGGGATAGGTGGGGGGAAACAGAAGGAGGAAAGCAGGTAGAGACGAGATTGTAGCAAAATCAACTACTAAAATTACAGGAACTGAAAAACAGTATTGTGGAATCGGTGCTTTCAGCAGAGGACAGCTGTACCGTCATCAGAGTCCTTCTGTATTACAGAATGTTGGGGGTTGGAGGGGACCTCTGGGGATCATCTGGTCCAACCCCCCCTGCTCCAGGAGGGTCACCCAGAGCAGGTTGCGCAGGATCACATCGAGGGGGGTTTTGAAAGTCTCCAGAGAAAGAGCCTTGTCAGCCTTGTCACAAGGAACACGCCCTCCTCTCTCTCCCTCTGTCTGGAAGCTAACCACACTGCACAACATTTTGGATTTTGAACACATGGATAAACCATTTAGGAATCACTTTGACAACCTGTGGCAGGGTGGAAGTGAGATACTCCTTCCATTCTGCTCCCTTTAGTAGAGTCAATACAAAAAGTGATATGCTGTAGTTGGTTAGTTTACTGTGGGGTCATGTTGGGGTTCTTTTTTTTTAATGATAACATAATAGTAAGTAGAGACTTACTGAAGAGACGTGTCATTGGCAACAGACAACCATGTGATGCTACAGAAACGTATGCTGACATCGTAGAAATAAGTGTCTGAAGACCGAAATCTAAGCCCCCGCCCCCATTTTAGCATTTAAAAATGCGGTCTGACTTAAGAATGGCCAAGTTTCATTTCCCTCCCTCCCAGGATCTGCTCT
The DNA here is from genome assembly GCA_033439905.1 of Ceryle rudis. Lineage (NCBI taxonomy): Eukaryota > Metazoa > Chordata > Aves > Coraciiformes > Cerylidae > Ceryle > Ceryle rudis. Next base: position 4,594 of record JAAGNO010015683.1, read on the forward strand.
ATGTGTGGAGAGACAAAGTTCTACACCATTTTTCCAGATGGCTTGAGAAAGGTCAGGGGAGGACACTTAAGCCTGTTCTGAGGACTGCTGAAGTCAATGAGGTCCTTTCTCTTCATTTCAGTAGGCCCTTAATCCCTGTCAGTGGCCTATCCTTTATCAAGCACAGAGGCTCAGTACTGATAGTGTACGGACCACTTGGAACGCACAAGCAGAAATCTGGAACCCTGCCATCGAAACACAAGTGCTCTTTTGCACTGCCTGTCTGGGGCATGCTGGAAGCTATGGAAAGAACCATGTTTTTGTCAGAAGAGTCGTTTAAAGTATAGGAAGAGCATTCTTGAGTTCTCGTGAGTTGCTCTGTGAGACTTTTCTTTGGGGCAAGGTTTGCCAATGCTTTTGTGAGCGTGGCAGGGGAAGAAATTACTGCCCTTATTGTTTAGGAAGAATTACGAGGAGAATGATGAAGGATACGTTGGTAACTGTGACCATATGTACCTAGGTAAGAATGGACAGATACAGTTGGAACAGCTGTCCTTTAAAATATTAAAGAAGTCAACAGAGGAAAATGACTTAGAATGTGTAACTCCCATTGTTCCAAACAGAAGATGAGGATACTAAGTACAGCGCAGTTTTGGGAGTGGGTGTGTATCTGTGTGCGATTATGGGATATTATACCCTTGGGGTTTTTTATGTGCATTTTAGACTTGCAGGGATTTTTTTTTTTCCCCTTCCTTACTAGCTAATTCACAAACATCAGGAAACCGCAGTTCATTCCCAGCAGTTAGTTCAGAGTAGGGAAGTCTATTTTTGTTTTGAAAGCCTTAGGCTTCTGATTGCACAAAGTTCTTGCTGGTTTTTACAGCATAATAAAGCTGTGGATATAAAGAAACCCGCCCCAGAGCCCCCAGATTACCAGATGTTTTGTGACTGTGAACAGTGCTACGTGAGTAACTCTGGAAACAGAAGTTGCTGTTAACTGCAATACACAGAATGCTATAATACATACATAGAACAAAAAAACCCATCCGGATGGAAAAAGACTACACACAATGGTTATATCCCATTTTGGAGATACACGTTTCCCCTGTGTAGTTTACCTGGGAACTGTACACTAAGTGGTAGAGATTTGTGTGCTCTCGTTTGGGGCTGAGTTCTGCTGCTGGTTTTGAAAAGCACTCCTCCAAACACGGAGGAGTGGATGCACTTACGGATATCTGGATGGCCCAGCCTTGCCCCTGTTCTCTTCTGGCCTGCTCCACACTGCTTCTGTAAACCTGCTTCTGAGGCATTGGACCAGTGTCCATGGCCAGGACTAGCCCTGCTGATGTGCCCTGCTCATGTGAAACTCCTGCTGGAGCTCAAGAGAGATTGTATTAATGAAGGTGCAAAAATAGGACACTTGAGTACCTGATACACGTCCAACTGTACTTGACCGTGCTCGTCCAGAGTCTGGTGGAGCACTGTCTATTCCTTCATTGCACAGACACACGTAGTCTAGCAAGATGGGCATTTTGAGCCTCGGTCACGTGAGCTAATCCCATGCTTTGGTTCAAGAAGCTTGCCAAAATAGAGCCATCTGCAGAGAGCATGTTCTGCCGAGTGCATAAAGGACAGCAGAGTCAGCCACTTACATGCTTTCCATCTTGAGCCCTTATAGGAGGCCTGAAGTTTGAAGCAGAATAGTTATTATTGTAGCAAGTCCTCTGTAGCATTTGAGAGGTGTAGAAAGCAGGGACCTCCTCCAAATTAAACATCTGATGTGCGGGATTTACTTTCACCATTGCAACAGCTCTGTTCATCAGGTGTAACCATCTCTCTTTTTGTTGAGGAACACTCTCCCCCCCCACCCCCGTTTTACTAACAAGTTTGTGTCTTTTCCTGTTACTATATTTCCTTAGCAGCAAACCAAAGTACCCATTCTGTTTGCCTTTATTTGTTAGAGATAAAGTATGTTGCCTCGCAGGCACATAGCCTCATTCCTGACAATAAATATATGCTCACTGAAAAAAATCACAATTTCCCTGCCTGCGCTCGTACTCCCAACACATTGATTCAAGATTCCAGCACTTCAATAAGTAGAACACAGCACAGAGAGGAAATATAACATACTGTCCCCCATCCCGAAGAGCTGAGAACACCACTACTTAAACCTGCATCAGTTCAGCTTTCCATACAAGACTAACTCCTTGCCCAACTGAATCAGCATGACCTGAGGCTCATGTGACAACTTCCGCTGATTCTAAACCTCCACAGCACTACTGTACGAGCACAAAATCTTCTCCCTAAAAAACCCATGGATTTGATTTGATTTCTCTTAAATGTTCCTGCTCTCAAAGACGGTATCATGTCTCTGAGAAACTCAGGTGGCTTGAGCTTCGTAACTAGTCTGTAGCTTTATCTTTGGTCCTCTCAAATGGGGGCGAGATCTACATCCTGCTGCTGTAGGAGGAAATATTACAGGTCTTCTACCGCCCGTGGCCCTGTCTGCGCAAGGAAACAAGGCAGTGCCGTAACAACATTAGTAGTCCGGCCACTTGGCTACTGACAAAACTATTTTTATCATTGTGTCAATTAAACTGAGTTAAAGCGAGAGGTAATACTTAAGAGTGACAAACACAGTACCTGGTGAGTTGCCTAAATAAAGGCTTGCAGCTTGGTTCAGTAGAGCTTATGCAGAGAAACCTCTCCTGTGAGCTTGGTGTAACTGGAACTCGGGCAAACAGCTACATTCAGACCTGAAAGTCCATCCAAATGGCAGAGCACTTTCAGGTAAGGAGAGGTTGCTATAATTTAATTTACGTTGATGTGATTTTCCTCAGCTGTTACAAAGATGGGCTGGTTTTTAATCTCCACTAAACGGTCCGGTTTCAATTTGCAATCGAGTTGCGCAGCGCCCTGCCTTGGGGAGGCACCGAAGGCACAGGGCAAGCTCCTTGTAGACTTTGGCCTGTGCAGGCAGCAGTATCGGCAGATAGGCCAGCGTGCCTGGCAGCAGAGTTGGGGCACAGCCCCCCTCACAGCACACAAGCCCTCTGCAGCTGAGGTGTCTAGCGCTGGCATAGGGAGGTCCCGCTCTCCGAGGTGGAGTGCAGCAGAGCTCCGCAAAGACGGAAGAGCAGCGGGTGCTGCTGAAGCTACCACCAGAACCTCTCCTGACCTTGGCCGGGCTTGAGTTACGCCTGCAGCCTCTGTTCACAGACTAGCTAAAGAGAACCTGCAGAGCAAAATGACAGAGAGCATGTCGCCATGATTGTGTTTGCCTGTCTGCTGCTGGAAGTAGTTACTAAGCTGAAAAGAGAGAAAGACGGGATAGATATTAAAAATTAGATGCGCCTTTCCTAAAAGCCAGAGATGTGATACAGCACATATGCTGAATGGGGGAGAGATATTAAATTTGTACTCATTCAGCCCAAACACAGGCAGGCTGCAAATTGACGATTTTGTTTTGATCCTTCCAACTCCTTCCCTTGTCTGACTTAAAACCGTGAAGCTCTTACTGAACTGTGGTAGTGCCCAGACACCCAGACTGAGGTCACGGCTCTCTTGTCTCAGTACAGATGAGTTTTAAACCAGACCTTTTACAGATGAGTTTTAAAGCACAGACTTTCTCTGTGGAGTTTTGGGGCTACCAAGAGTTGCTACAGAAACTAGAGAAGGGAGAGTTTTGAGAGTGCTGAGGGGCAGGAATGAGGGCTTCGGTGTTGAGGGAATGAGGGCTTAGTCAACGGCTGGCTGACTAAGGAGAGCCCTCTTATCAGAATGATTGAGGCAGACACGAGCTCCGTGCCCTCCCTCTAAACTGTCTGGGTACAAGCTTTAGCATGATAGAACTAACCTCTCCCGCTGTCTGGTGGGGCTCATTTCCTGGGGCTCCAAGTCCTGCACCCACACTGGGCTTGTGACATCCAGACCAAAACTCACTCGTCCACGACCAGCTCAGAGCACGGGTGAAGCTTCTTCACATCTGTCTGGGCCTATCTTGCACAGATGTGCCCTGAGGGAAAGAGGTGGTGGCTGATTAAATACAGCTAAAAAAGCTCATGCTGCCAAAGATTTTCCTGGAACCCCTTGTACACAGAGGCCTGGAAACGCCAGAGATTTCTGTGTGACCGGGACACAAGACATTTTAGATAAATAAAACAAGTGATTGCACAAAAGCTATTTTTGCAAAATGAAATCTGTTTCAGAAAACTGGAGCTTCAGTTGCTGCTTGTTTCTTGGCAGCAGAACACTAACGCCTGTGATGTGCTGCCACTCATTTCTGGCAAGCACTAAGTATGTGGTTTATAATCTACATTCATACATAATCAGTTCAAGTTGTTTCTATAGATGCTGAATGTAAAATATTTGGATCAAACAGATTGTATTATCTTACATAACTTGTTCTCTTGCATATAGTCAATGCCACATTTCCCCCCCTCTTCCCCTCCCTGATTGTACAGGTTGATCTTGTGATTGGGAGCTTATTACAGCTATAGATTGTACTTTGTAACAGAGCTTCTAAACATAGAGGAAGCCCATCAGTGGAACAAATGACTAGTGGGTGGCATTCAGGCAGAGCAGCATATGCATTCTTTCTCTTTTTTTTTTTTGCCCTAAGGATAGCTTTCATGCATCCTGCAATGTATTTTCCCTCCAGCTCCTCACCCCTGCTGGTTTCCTCTTTGTCACCTATGTTTGTAACAGTGTTCTACATATTCTGACCCCAATTTTGTCCCTGCTTAATTTTGACTTTTCCTTTCCTAGGACAAGTTTCCATGGTTTACTTGCATAAGACTTAAGAACTTCCAGATCTGATTCTTTTATTCAAGCCGCTCTGCCTTCCTTTTCCTCCTCATGTTGATTTCTCTAGAAATAATGCCTTTGTGCTACCTACTGGCTTCTTCTTACTATCACAGCTAAGTGAGCATCTTGTAGTCAGAGATGGAATATACTTTAAAGGCCTATGAGAAACAAAAAATGTCATAGCCTTATACTCCCGTTAAACGTAAGCGAACTGCGACGTGTCTGAGAGTAATGTCTTGTCAGAGGTCTCACAAAGGTAGCGACGGCCAAAAATTAAAAGAAATCCTTAAATATAGTCCCTTTCCTTGGATACAAGGGGTGTCTTGCATATGCTGCATTTGCCTATTGATAATTACTTTTCTTTTTAAGGGAGAAAATGTTAATTATTGTAATTCTGTCCTACCCTGTTAAATGCCTGCATATTGACTGAAAAGATTTCTCTAGAGATAGAACTACTGCTTTAGGGGATTTCTTTTTTAATTGCAGCGTGATTGGAAGTGAGGTTGGTTTAGTTGAGCAAAGTAGTCTTCATTTAACAGAATTTTAACTGGGCTGAGGCTTTGCCACTTCTCTGCAATAATGACTCCGTCTAAAACATTTTACTGGATTCTATCCCTTTGACTCACTGAGACATACTGTGTTATTTAGGTCTAAAATATCTGTCACCACAGTGCCGCTTCCGTTGCGAATACAAAATCTGCCTCCATGCGGTATCTCAGCTAAACACTATATTTTACAGATTTTAATTTCAGATCTCCTTTATGACAAACACTAATTTTTCTATCAACAAACTAACCCCCTTCCCCACTTCAAATTAAGCTAACAGTCTTTTACCTTTTTATTTTCAGAGAGAAAATCAAGAAGGGCCTTAAGGATTTGGAGGAGGTAAAACCAGCAGGTGACACATATATACATGAAGGATTAAAACAGGTAAAAAAAAAAAAAGTAAACCAGGTTTTACTTACCTTCTTCAAATCAAAATATCCTCTGTTCTCACTCTTTGGATAAAGGCAACAACCTGTAACATAAACGGATTGATCATATGCCTCAGTCCGTTATAGTTGAGTCTTTTTGGTTTCCTAAGTGGTCCCAAGATTGCCCAGATACTATGCAAATCCCATGCAGAAGATCGGCCATCACAGAAGATTGCCATATGGAATTTATTTGACTCGATCCTTCACAGTAGAGAGCGGTTCTTTGTCGTGAACTGAACAGCTCACACAGCATACCAATTACATGGTAAATAGTCACACACAGCTTTGTGGGGCTAACAGTGCCTTCTAGAGCATGTGCTTATGGAGAATTTACTGCATAGATCAGTGTTTGCAAGACAAATGGTCTTAATTTGGACTATCTTAATTATGGACTTCCCAACTGCTCTTATTTTCTTGTTAAGTTGGAATATACTTTGTGATTTTGCTTGAAAGACTCAGGGCCTGAAGTTGAGGGATAAGGCGTGGACCTGAGCTTTCACTGTTGTGGACAGAAACTCAGTATCTTCCTTTATTGTCTATGGGGCCAAGTTTGTGACTGTGAAGAAGTGAGCGTCACAACTCTGAGAAAGAACTTCCCGAAAGAATCAGGTGTTTGCAAAGGTTGTTCAGTCAGTGACCTTTGGAGATGGACTCACTTGTGACTGGAAAATACCAGTGAATGATTTCCTTGTTAGAAGGGAGTTAAAGGGAGGCAGAGGATTGTCACAAGAGATGGGTTTGAACATGGGGCTTTTGTTTCAGATTCTATACTCACTTAGAAGAAGCATCTTGGTTAAAAGTTTGGGTGTAAGTTTAAGCTGGATAAGTACTTTTTGTTTTCAGGCCAACATGCAAATTGCGAACCAAGGAGCCTCGAGGTTTTCTAGTATCATCATTGCATTGACAGATGGCAAGCTAGATGGTCAGGTTCCCTTGTATGCAGCGAAAGAGGTGAGTGCTGGGTGAAAATGCATGTTATAGTCTGAAGAGTTTGGGTGTTGCCCATTGAATGAAAAAATGCTTATTCCTCTCTTCTCTTCTGGGGCAGGCAAAGAAATCCAGAGAGCTGGGAGCTAGAGTTTACTGCGTTGGTGTGCTTGATTTTGTACAAGAACAGGTAAGAACGTTACTATTTTAGATGACTGGCAGTACCTTGTCACAGGGTTCTATACAGTTAATGTTAAGTAACATAGGAATTAATTTTCCTTACATGAGGCAGAATAATGTCTTCTCTGGCTCAGGAAGCAGACGCTCGGGTACAGACATAAGTACAAAGAGAAGGCGTGGGTGTCACTTTCATTGCCGAGAAGACCTGTCGGAAATACCCTTCTTTGCTTAACCAGAGGAAAAGGTGCAGGCAAACCCCCTTTCATTAAGACGACAACCGAATTAGGCTACAGGTCACGTCGATGGCATAGCTACAGACAAGCTTCAAGCAGCATGTGTAACAGCCTTGGGATAAGAAAAAGCAGGAAGGGTCCACATCCACAACAAGCTCTTACAGAGTTTCTATGGCCCAGTGAAGTCTGTAGCTACTCTTGTACCGTGAAAGTGACTTAAATGGAGAAGTATACAAAAGACCTGACCATAGAAGGCACACAGAAAGGCTTTTTAACAGCAGGCAGAGCGAACGGGGCAGTTAAACTGGGAAGAGTTAAGAAATCGCTGCCAAAGGGCAGGCCGTAAAAGGTTTCCTTAGTGTGGCGGTTTGACACGATGGCTAGCCACTGTACAATTCTGTTAGCTGCAGTACGCTGTACTAAGTGCTCCCATTCAGGAAATTCATAGCTAGCTGGGAGGGAACTCAATTTTTTCCTTCTCCTTGCTGAGTTGATGGGAGTTGTTTTTAGACATCCATTTACATTTTAAGGGTGAAAAGCAGTGTGACTAATTTAGTTTGCCAAACAATTCATGTGTTTGCACACATTTTCTCTCCAAAGCTTGAAAAAATTGCTGACACCAGAGAGCAAGTGTTCCCTGTCACTGGAGGATTCCAAGCACTTAAGGGAATAATCAATTCTGTGAGTATCAGGCAATAAGCTTAACATTTACTTTTCCAGGCAGAACTCGTTCCTGAGTCACTAATTGCAATATATTAAGTTCTCTCCTCCTTATCCTAAAGATGCAGTTCTGTAAATTAACACTGCCTGCCACTCCTGCAGTTATTCATGCTCAGACCCCATGGGGAGTTTGAGAACACCATATAACGTGGTGCGTTCGCCGGGAGTGAATTGAGGAATGGCTGCTCTGGATTTAGTCTGAAAAAAAATCAAGACTGTTACTGCAGGGACTTGAGAACAACTGGTTAAAAATCACTGGGCACAAGTGCAATTGAGGAATTGCCCAAATCTTCGTAGACAGAGAAGCATTCTAAATACATACTTTAGCCTTTACTTCAACCATTTTTTTTCCCCCACTATGTGATAAGACTTTCAGTTCCCTTTTTTCGGTATGCCATGAGGAACTCCCAGCAGTAAGATGAGGCCATTCAGCTGATTACTCTGATTTGCAAGAAGGGATGAAAGCAAGAGGGACGTTTTGGTTGTGATCGGTGTCTTGACAGTACTTTAGCCGTGTGTCAAGATGTCACTTTTGGTTGTGGGGACTCAATTTACTTGCCGTATCTTAAACTAAAGGCTCTGTGTTTTGTGCAGGGTTAACATTGCGGCTGCATGTAGACAACATGATGGAAAAAGCTTACTGTCAAAAGTCAAGTCAAAGCCAATAATAAAATCCTTTTTCTGAGAGACATCCCACTATAATTCATTTCCCTTTCCTTTTTTTTTGGTAATAAGGAAAGGATACTACTCACATATAGGATATTATGCAGTCGTGAATTTACCACTTCCCTTGAATAGTGTGTTTTTTATGGCAGTTACTGTCACAATGAAACAACTTATTTTCCTTCTTGTTGCTGAAAATAAATGTAATTTCTGAATGTTGCTTGCATGTTCCAAAGACATATAATCAACCTTTTCATACGGTGTCATTTGTTTTCCTGAAAAGGTAGTACACCCCATGTGGTACCGCTTTTTAAAAATCTTACTCTGTGTTATTATAAAGACTCAGAAGGATCAGTTATACTGCTAGTTCAAAGCAATGCAACTCTGAAGCCCCTAGTAATAGACTTATTTATAAGAGCTGAATGTTTAACTCCAGTTGATGTTACGTTTCCAAGGATACTGCTTTTCAAAACGTGTTCGTCAAAATAGAACTAGATAAAGGACTAAAGACGGTTGCGTTCAGAGTTTTTCCCCAGACTAGGGGTCACTGACCTGCACATTGGACTCCTCCTTGTGAGGAGTCAGGTTTCTCCACTCCCCTCGCTCTTCGAGGAAACAGCAGGAGTACGATCGCTTGAGATTTCTGGAGAGCTCAGCTTGAGGAGTCTGTAATTCAAACGTGCAGAAAATTAGCATAACCTGTCCCATTGTCAAGTACTTTGGGGCAGTCTCTGGCTAGTAGCAGAGCCACTCTGCCTCTTTTATACCTCCCAGGAGCTTTCAAGCACCTTCACCTTCTTGTGGACAGAGTGAAGGAAGATTTTCTGATCAGATGTGGCAGATGGCACTTGCACAAACCTCAGTCCAGCTTCTGGCACTTGTGAAAAAAACAAGTGTAAAAATCCCAGATTTGCGCACATCACAGCTGCAAAGCAAGAAAACACACACGTAATGGCAGCACCTTCAGGAAACAGCTTAGCACTGGTAGGGACTGTACAGGAAAATAAAACTTCAAGTATGTTGTTCTTCAGCTTAAATGCATTGTCTGCTCCTTTAAACTGCGACTGAACTCCTGAATTGTTTAGGGTTTTACTTAACAGACTGCAGCTGGAATAGACATTTCAACACTTGGCCTACTGCATATTTCTGTCCATAAAGAGACTTACGTTGTGGCTGTTGGTGCTGTGGAAAATGCTTTTGCTGATAAGTAAAGGAGCATAAGAAGGCATCTCTGACAGGAAATATGTCAATGGACTTCAGTCCTACCTGCATCAATCTCATTTGTTGGGAGAAAGGATCAAAACAAAACCAGTTAGTGCTAGTGATTTGATAGCTCCTGAGAGCTTTTAGAGGCCTGAATAGCACTTGCAGCTTTCCGAACAGCACTAAATCTAACTGGAGTTTCATTTAGCTGTCAAGACATTGGAAACTCCTTTTCGCTTCTCTAGTAAGCACATGGAACGTGTTTGTTGGTAGCAGTGGGAGAACGAAACCCAGCCAGCATCCTTGTTCTACCACAGAGTGGTAGATAGGGTTTTTTGGCTGGTTTGCTTTCTGGGGGTTTATTTTTTGTGTGTGTGTGTGAGGTGTTTGTATTTTTAAATGCACATGTAGTGGCTGAATTCACATGATTTTTTGGTATGCAGTAGCTGCAAGTCAATTTTCTTTGAAGGGGTTTTGACAGATTGTGACAACTCATTCCCATTGCATTATAAAATTGATAAGCAGATCTAATTGAACATAGAAGCCATAGTTTTCCTTTTTATTTACAATTATAAACCCATTTCAGTTTGCAAGTTAGCCAGAGAATACAGGCTCAAAGAGACACTCTGTCATAAAAGGGAAAGCTAATTTCAAAACAAATGAAAATGAATACCCACGTGACAGACATGCACAAATATTGCTTAAAGTGTAGTGTCAAAGGTGCAGTTGTGAAACCCTCCATGAACACTGTTGAACACTTTTTTTTAGAAAAAGTATACTGTTTACAGAAGTGGCAGCAACTCAGCAATTGTCTAGCAAAACTACACCACAACACTGTTCAGTAAGAGGGACGCTCAGAGCCCTGCCTTTGTCTCCACTGGACTCAGCTGTGAATTTTTGGACTGCTACGTTGTCACACTTGCAGCAGACTCCGGGGGAGCCGAGCAGTTAATCTGCATTTGTTGATGGGGAAGGAAGGGGGGAAAAAAAAAAAAAAAAAAGTGATGAGCTATATCAGGGACTATCTGCTAGTACCTGGACTATCTGCTAGTACCTGCTTCTGCAGTTGTTTGAAGTCTAAGCAATTATTCCCGTTTATTTTCTTTGGAAAGTTACGCAAAATATGTTTAATCGTGGCCAGCGATTCACGTTCAAGACAGTTGAGAAAACCTACCTCAGATGTTGAAAAGCTTGCATTGTATTTTGACCACCTTCTTAGTTCAGATAAATCCCGCTGAAGCGAGTAAGGATTTAAGCACTACCATGCTGCGTTGTGTTTATGTTGAATAATATCAACTAATGATGCAAAACTCTGTGCACAATTCTGTGAACAGGCTTCTGTTCTGTGAAGTTTCCAGCTCTTCTGGCATTGCTAACATCTAACTTTATGAAGTAGTAACTAAACAGCATTGTCAGGGTCAATAAATACAAGCAAAAGTCTAGAGCTTAAAAGAAAAATGCTGAAGGCAAGTTACTGTGCTATCAGGAACAGTTTACTGATGTAGTTTGGCTGATAATTACATGGAGTATGGCCTTACGAACAAGCCATAGCAGTGTGAAATGCAAGGGCTTGTTTGGGAGTGCACAGTTTATATCACCATGTGATAGTTGAGCACTATATTAGAAAAGGAAACGCTTTCTTCTTTCCCTTCCTTTCCTATATATATTACTTAATTTTTTAACCCATTTGATAAAGAACCATCTGAGAATTTATCATTTACGTTGCTAGATTTGAGTCCATATGTCATAAGCAAAATAGCACCTTCCTACCAGGCTTTAGGGGAGTGTTGGTGAGGCTGCACATCTCTCAACACAAGGGCTGTAAGCGAGCAGGCTGTTATCAAGCTAATTCAAGAGCGCCTCGCTGGTATCTTACCGGATAGGGTCCTGAACCAGGTCTTTCACCAGGAGAAACTGTGGAGACTTTGTGTTTATTAAATAGCTCAGTCAGACTCAAGTTTCCCTGAGGGATCAGTTTCTGCAGGGTGACTAGAGGCTGTGGGGTTGGCAGCCTTGAGACAGTTGGGTGAGACGTCAGGTACCAGGTAAACTCTTCTCTGCAATGCCAAAACCAGTACCGGGCTCCCTGTCAAGGAGGGGAGCAGATGATGTTTGTATTTGTAGAAGTAGGAAATGTTGCCATTCTGAACACTTCCCATTTTAACCGTTCGATCACTTACGAAACAATTAATAGAGTAATAATGAGAAGAAGCAATTACATTAAGGAGCTGGAAGCCAAGGTGCTGCTACCACTTGAATCAAACACGTAGAGGCTTTAGGCAAGACAGTATCTCTCATAAGGCTGAAGTTTCTGTAATGTTCCCATAACGCTCTGCTGTAAATGGGTATGATGTTTTATTTCTAATTTTTCCTGCAATTTTTTCCACATTGTGCCTGCTTTTGCGGCACATTTCTGCGTATGCGGTTTGCACAGCTCAGCAACTCTGAATTGCTTTCACGTGCCACATTCTGAAAAACAAACCTAGTGAAAGATCCCTGCTTTCACTTAAGCAAACACAGGTCCTACTGATTTGCGAGTGAAAGTTGTCTGCCTGTCTCTGCAGGCAGAACTGGAGAAGGCTTGTGCCTTTACAAGGTACATTAATGGAACTCACTTCAGTAACATTATTAGAGCGTGTGACAGTTCTAAGTAGACTTACACACATTTTTATACTAAAGTGAGTTGGCAGCACTTAATACAGGGAGTGAATATATATTTTGTACTTAAGAAACCCCACACAAACTTATCAGATAAGACTACAGGAGCTGATACATGCAGAACTTACGAGGAAGTAGTCAGTTTAAAAGACGTTCATTCTAGAATTATTTTATGTTTAATTGTTACAAAATTTCTTAAGAATTCTACCTGAGAAGGGTTAGGTTGGGAATTTTTAATCTCTCTTTGCTTGGTCATTTTGCAGGTGCTCAGTTTTGAATTGTTCATTTCATGTGGGAAAACTACCCTTAAACATACCGGGCCAAAAAAAAAAAAAAAAAAAAAGATCAAAACATGTAGGGTTGATAAAAGCAGTTGCATCACCTGGCACATTTCAAAGTGAAGATAAATTGTCTGCAAGTTGGCCGAGCTCCTCAGAGAAAAACCCTAATCCCTAACATAAAATTGTAAGTTTGTCCAAGAAAAGTTGCCGATTCATAGATAATACTGCAACAAAATTGTTAAGTCTTGAACATCAGTCTAGGTGCAGAGAGACGGGGCCCAGTAAAGCAAGCTACTGGCTGCTGGCGTACAGCTCCCCTGCAGCTGTACCTCGACTGCTGCGTTCAGATCTACTTGATCTCACTGCAGGAACGGCACTGACAAAAAACTAGAAGGTTAATGTAACTGTGAGGGGAAAGGGACAGTACGACAGGAAGGAATGAATCTTCTAAGAAGAGTATCAGTAGTTCTTTTCTCAGGAGGAGCTTTTTTGTGAAAGTGCCTGCAGTGAATGGAGTAGTACTGCTTGCTGCATGGTACCTTACAGAGCACGATGAGATGTCTCAGTATCTGAGCACCTCTCAGTGAAAGGGCAGCCTGCAGGAGAGGAGACATCAGTGCATGCAGAATGTAAACTCCAAGGCTCGAGTTACTTATAACCATCAAATCAGTTTACTTAGGAATAGTAAAACTGAACAAAGGATTAAATGGTTCCAAGATCCTTTAAAAAATAGATTCATAACATATCCTATGGCAGACTCTTGCTTAAGCGGTATAAGCAGGTAGTGCTGTAAACATCTCTTACTGCCTAATTGTAGCAAGTCTTTCCCATACAACTCTGTTGATGATAGAAGGAAGTTTGCTCCGGTTGTAAAGAACAGTCAGCAAAATCCCTCTAGCATTCAGATTCATTTGGGTACCATGAAGGATATCTGTTGACTATCCAGGGGGTTCCCATGTCAGTCAGATGGTTCCCGTGTCCATCACTGTACGTGACAACGCATCCCTACCTTTAAGTTACATGGATTGCCTGACCGTCAGGACCCAAGGCGAACCGCTGCATAAAACATATATAGCAGCAGTGCACTCAACAGCCCTCAACACCTGACTAGTCACCTATCATCCCTAATGTGGTCACAGTCATTGTCACTACACCCGTACCTCAGTGCTTCAGCAGAGGGGCCACACTGGCTGTTGACAAGGCTTGGTGAAAACCAGACCTGTATCCGTGTGCCTTACAGTCTAACAAAAACTCATCATGGGGAGATAACCAACCCATGTTGGACAGCGAGGTGGTACCCAAAGAGGGAAAAGAACCAAGTCTAGCAAGCCAGTTATAAGAACAATTTTAACCTTTAAGTTTGTTAAATTTAGTGTGATGACTTCACAAAAATGTGCTCCAGGCTCTCTGCGAATCTGGCACCTTTCTGCAGTAGATATGCCATCAGCAGCACTTCCTTGGGCTGATGTGGCTTTTGCACCGGGGTGGTACTGAATTACTTAACTCGTACAAGTCCATCACCATCTCTCACTGTTACCTGCTGTAAGGCAACAGGATGGGTCGGCAGAATTCACGTTTATGGAGAGCGCAGAAACAACTGCGACGGCTAGTGCTCCAAGGTTTGACATTCTGGTCTATGTGCAGCATCTCTAAGGAGGACGTTTACTGAGCCTCCTGCGTCTAAAGAGCCTGTGTCTCAGCGGTCAAGTTGCAAGCAACCTGTTTATGGAGTAGTAATCAGGGACTGCATTATTTGAAGCAGTCGGTGCTTCTGCCCTGAGCCAGCTCAGCTCACTAGAGCTGAAATTCTTCCCCAGTCTACCTTCCTTATAGTCTGCTCCCCTCTTTTCCCTTAAACCATAAACCATGTCCCTCAGCTGCAGATGAGGGGAGAAGGGTCAGCCAACTGCACGCTGTTAAGATTTTTCAAGGGCAAAATCAGCTTAAACAGGTCATTATCAATTATACATCAACTTAATTGGATCATTTCCTGTAGGAAGAAAATATGCTCAGTTTATGCACTGGGAATCCAGGAAGCGAACTATTAAACCTTTAAGGAGGTGGGGGAGGAGAAATGCAACAAGTTATCATTAAAAAAATTATTCTGATTAAATCAGTCATCTTCTTTAATCCCCTTGGATGGTCTAATATTCAAACTGCACTGGGTGCAAGGTTTAGAACTAACATTGTGCTATGTTTTCCATGTGATTGAGACCGAGTAGATAGTTTTGGGAATTGCTGCATGTAGTTGTTAAAAGGAATCAATGGCCTGGAATAGAATGCTTTCTGCTATACCCTTCACTGCTGTGCAGCCCTTAATTTGACATTCCCTGACATATTACAAAGCATATAATGTTCTCCTGGAGAAGAGAGAGCTTGAAAGCCAGCAACAGAACTGACATGGTTCCAGTTTACGTGAGCACGCATGTGCCCTGTGATTTGGATTTGACTTGTCAGCTATCCCTGCATGGCTATCAGTTCCGTTACATAAGGGATGCGGTAAAACTTGTTTAAAGTGAAGCACTCGCAACTCCAAAAGAAACCTGGTGTTTCCTTAGTGGTAAGTTCATTTGAGCCAGATTCTCCTTACTAAGTAAAAAAAAAAATAGCCCAAACAACTTTTTCTGTTCTAGAAAGTAATAATTTGTCTTGACTCTTATTTACATAACTTGATAAGCAATGGGTTTAGGGTTGTTTTAGTAATCTAGGGGTAAAGGTTCTGATGCTGTTAAAATACGCATCTCTTCTGACCCACGGTTTTGTCGTCTACGTTTGGTTTACTCGGTGACTGCAAATGAGGTACTGCTTACACATTGTGCAATTAGAATATTCTCACTAACCTGACACTGCACCAGGCTTCTCTCTGATGGTTATTTTATGCAAGACCATATGTCTCGGGGATTTTTCTCATTTAGACAGAGGACAGGCTAGCAACCTTCCCCCACCCCCTTTACCCTTCCTCTTTGTCTATGGCTTTGCTGAGCAGTGTCAGGAAGTAGGCTGACATTGGCAGCGAGTTGTGGTTAAGAGCACAGATGTTTGGCAGCAGATCAAGGTGGCTCCCATTAGGTATTAACTGCTGTAGTTCCTGTGCCATGACTTTTCTCTTGTAACCTACTCCAGGTCTCTATCTTTAAAGCCTAACTCTTCCACAGTAAAAGGGGACACAACTCCTATTCGGGTAAAAAAAAAAAGCAACAACTCACAAATGAGAGGAAGCTGTAATGATAACGGCATATGTACAGCCCAAGTTTTTTGCTCTCCTGATTGCGCACATGTTCACTTTCCCGTGCTTTAAGGTTTGATCAATTCAGTACAAGAAGCTCTGATCTGTTGACAGTATTTCATTCTCTAGAACAAGAATTGCAAATGAGTCCCTTACACCAATTAAATATGTCCTGTTGTACTTTTATTTCCTTTTTACCTCAACAGGAGGGGGGGGGAAGTTTTAAGAAAAAGGAAAAAAAAAAAAAAAAAAAACAAAACCCAAAAAAAAAAAAAAAAAAAAACCCAAAAAAAAACCAAAAAAAAAAGGCTGCCAGTACCAAGTCTAAATGACTCATAGAAAAATAAATAAAAGCACATGGAAACATGGGTTAAACCCAGTTCTAATTCAGCCAATCAGCACAAATGAAGCAAAATTATTTTAGGAACTAAACTAAGCACCTGTGTGAACTCTGTTTGGATAGGCTCTGCCTGACTCACTCCAGTCAGACAAGCTGCTAGCTCAACCAAGCTCAGAAAAGCTAAACCAAACAGTACAGCACCCTTTTCATTTCCGACTCATCTGAGAAGTTTTGCAGCTCTAAGCTGAGATAAAGCTCAGGAAGGTATTAACTTACCAGATCCCACTTACACTCTTCCAAGCAGCATTGTTCCTGCCTACCAGTAAAATAGCTGCTCCCAAAGCCCAGCCATGCAGGTGTGTGGCATTCCCTGGTCAGCACTTAGTGGGAGCCAAAGGTGCAGGCAGTCCCTAATCAGGAAGCAGCCCGCAGAGCCTGAATATTACAGCTGACAATCAAAACAGGCTTTACCTATGTGCACTGATCCAACTGAGGGCAGTGGCTAAAGGTAGTTTTAAATGCTCTTTAGCTGTCAGATGCCATTTTGTGGGTTAGCTGCAGTGGGTGCCATCTTTCCTTCCTGCGGTACACTTTATCAAATTACGTATCCATGTTTTGCAGTAACAATGACCAACTTGAAGCTGGAGCGAGTTTACCACCGTATCTTGATCGAGGGCAGAACTAAAGGAGGCGCAGCTCTTTGTGATGCAGGTTTCACAGTTAACTGAGAGGCGCCTGGCACAGTTTGTGAGGAAAGGCACATCCTCTTTGTGCGTCACGCTATAAACATAGCTTCTCCAGTTTTAATTATGTTTGCAGTTTACTGTTGTTCCTAGGTCTGCTTTCTTCGTGATTGGTTATGTTTTGCTCACTAAACATTGTGTTTATAGCATCCCTAAAGTAAATGATGAACTTCACTTTGAGAAGGGAGAGATGAAAGAAAAGGCAGTGGAAATCTCCACAGAAAAAAACAGCCTTGAGTTTGCCATAAGAGTAGCATTTAAGACTTTTTTTAGTGCTGTTTTGCCATCTTTCTGCATTGTGCAGCACACACTTCACAGTGAGGGTACACGTGACTGGCTGGCGGCGTATCAAAAGGCAGCACTCCAGGCGCAAGCTCAGTGCGCAGTGAGCAGGAGCTAATGCTGCTGTAGGTACATTTTTGCACATGGACTGTGGAAGTGATCATACTGCACAGTCAGCGTGTTTGCACATGTCTTGACATACACGAGTGTAGCAAACAAGATTTCTTTAAAGGGGAGCACCCTTAAAACTCTGGAAATAGCAATTTAGATGCCTTTGTTCCCTTATAGTACATATGCTTCTATTCCCAGAACCATTTTGCCTTCCCCTGTAAGAGAGTTGTCTCCCAACGAGCAATGATGCAAACAAAGAGGTACATGTTTGGAACTGAATTTTAAGGAATAAAGGCCACTGATGACTCTGTAAATTCTTAGTTGTTTAAAATTATTAGTGTGCCAAGTCTGATCAAAACGCATCTAAGAGCTCTCTTCCTCCAGCCATCCACGTTTTTACTCAGCTTTTTACTGGGAAGCAAACACTATACACATCCATATATCATTTCCTAGATTCAGAGACTTAAAAATTGTTATGGTGGCTCAATAAAGAATGCAGCTGTGCTGCCGACCTGCCCCAAATTCAGAACTCGGCATACAGTTCCAGGGAGGAACAGATGCCACGCAAGTTATGATTTATGGTGCCGAGTGCTGCCAAAAACTTTTGAACTGCGTACGAGGGGCTAAGCAAAATCGAATGGCGCTGTGAAATAAATTGACACTTAGCGTATTTTGTTAATTGTCGATGTACAGTTGGGTTGCTTGTGGCTCATTACTACTGTATTGTTCTCACCATTTCTTGGAACATGAAATTCATTAAAGTGCTGGAAGGGAAAGTTGTTTTAGCCTGCATGTAACACTGTGCCGCATGGTACAGCTCTGTTCCACAGTATGTTCTGTGTGCATGGTAGTCAAAATACTTAAAAAGCTGCAGGAGACGTACCGCTTTACTGCTTAAATTCCGAGAACTTTTAAGAAGCAATAGCAAGGGTGAGGAGCGAGTCAGAAGCAGAGCTGGGCCCAGTCTGTGACAAGTTAAAGAGGTACTGGAAGGTGCATTTTCTACAGAAAGAAATGTTTGCTTAAATGTTTGCAAGGTCTATGACAAGGCAAAATTTATAAACAGAGCTGGAGTTTGTAAAGACTATATAAGCACTAGAGAGCCTTACATCATCTTATTGGGCTGACTGTTGGCAATTTATTGCAAGGACATCTGCCTTTTCTATGCTAATGTAATTATTTGTGTAGGTGTATTGTTTCTGCAGCTTAACTCTGACAAAACAAGATTCTGTTTTTCAAATCAGACACCTACAGGTCAGAAACTGACAATGTTTCTGTAAAACATCTCTAATTGAATTAAATGTTTTATTAATGACAGACGTGGTAAGCCGCTTAGGACATGGACTGTGAAGTTGATGTGAGCCTTCAGGAACCTTCCAGTGGGAAGTGCATAGAAATCCGTGCCACTATTGAGTATTGATACAGATTTTAAGTACCGATTAACAATCAGGATGTTCACAAAAAACTGTTAGGTGGCGAGTGTCCCCAAACTGAAAAGCTGTTAAAAACCAGATGATCTTTGTACAATTGCTTTAAGAAAAATTTTCACACGTACTTGTTTTTGCCAGAGGAAAATTCAACTTACATTGAACGCAAAACTGTCTGTGGCTTGTAAGCCTCTGAAATAGCTCGAGAGGAGGAGATAGCCATCCACTGGACAGTGTAGGACCTAAAGAGAACCTGTGAACATGAGTTAGCTGGTTCAGGAGCTAAACCGTTCTGTTTCCGATTGCTGCGTGCTTTGCTGCTGTTAGTAAGCTGCTAAAAAGCATTTGACATTAAGAGTTGAGTATATAGAAACTCCTCTAAAGGACAGAGCTGATTTCTGAGTGGCCCTTTCAGAAAGGAAAAGCTTTTTTGGTCAAACAGAACCCCGGTGTATGTCCCTGAGCTCAAATCAGGGGTGAGTTGGCTTCTGAGTGCCCGTGGGGTATCTCCGACGCCTTCGTTCTGGTACCTTCCGCTCTCGGAAGTATTCTGAGATTATTAACTTGCATTACTGGGAAATGCTATGGAAACAGTACAGTATCCTTTCACTTAGTAGCAGTGAGATGCTATTTCACTAAAAGACTTAGAGGCTTCTCTGCCTTCAACTGTGCTGGGTGGTTTCAGCACTGAGCATAAGCTGCCTTCTTGCCTTGTTACTGAGGTAGCTGTTTTAACAACTGTTCCTAGAACACAGCGTAATAACATTCTCTTAATCCTAGATGCTCAGCTGCTGCTTCTGCAATAGGGCAGTTAAGTAACAAATTCTGGATACAGAGGAGCTGCAGAATAAGGTTTCCTCAGCTGTCTGTTGTTCTGATGTTGAACAACAGAATGTTTGGGGCCTGAATTTCATGTTTTTAAGTACAAGAGACTGACTACCTCAAAGAGCAGAACTCTACAGCCTTCTCTTTACTCAGCAGCCACACATGCTGCCTAATGAATGCTGAAGTGGTAAGCTCACAGCTGGGATTGATGGGATGCTCTGCACTGCCATGAGCCCCCCTGTGTTTCCAGCTCAAACCAGTTCCATAGCACAGGTCTCAGACTTGGAGCAACCCCTCTGTAGTTCCTCCACAGCTCTCCAGTTTGGAAGCTGGAAGATGACAGGACACAGGCTGACAGGTTTCCATTGTTTTGCATGTTGCTTGTGGGGAAATGTTTGTTTCTGGGACAGCTGCCTTGCAGGGAGGTGATTAGGAGAGCCTTTGCAAGCCCTGGAGAAGTGTGTCCTTCCTTTATTTGATGTGAGATCTGGAAATGAGATGGGTGACAGCAGCTCTCTGAATCTCTCCCTGAGTGCTGTTAAACTAACTTTATAGCCTTATTGGAATTTATGTCAGCAGAGTGTTTAACTATCCTGTCCAAGGATGGCCTTATATAGTGATTATTTTAACTTTTCTTGGGGGCAGTAGGTTTCTAAATAATGAAGTTGCAGTACCAGGTAATTCTCTTTGCTTATCCTGAATGGGGAAAGACACAGAGCATTGCAAACACACCTATCCAAAGTGGTTGTGCTTGTACAGTTAATGGGATTTGACCCTTCGCAAGAATGCTCTAATTTTCACTTAACTGATGGTAAATGCAGTTCTGCATATTGTTTCAGTGCTGCTTAAGGGGGGTTGGGGTGGCTTGGGTCAGAAGAACCCAGAATGTAAGAAGATTGAGCACAAAGCTAGCCCTGTGCTTTTAGGTTGGTTCCCCCAAATGCCAGTTCATTCTTCAGAAGTTCTCTTCTATTTCTGCTTCTTAAGGTTACCAGATTGCTGTTGAAGGGAAGGGCAATAACTAAAACTATGGAAAACGTTAAAGCATTTGTCTATTGCTAGGAGCAGTATTAAACCCCAGTATTTACCTGCCTTATACCTATAGATGTGGTGTTGATATAAGTACGGATTTCATGCTGCCACGCAGGACATCAGTGTATCCAGAACCCTATACTGAAATTTGCTTTTGTTCATCAATTGTGATAACTTAATCTAGGTCATATTTTTCTCCTTTGGGATTTCCTTCCTGCCCCTCCACTTATTCTTACATTCAGAGGGAGTTAAGGATGTCCAAATAAGTTCTTTTCCTGTTTTATACTGCATTTGGATACACGGGGTTCACAAAAAGCACTGTCAGGCAATGCTATTAGAGAAGCACTACTTTCTAAGGAAAGGCAGATTGTTACTGTCTTACCCTCACCCTGCCCCAATTCATTAAGTGGCTCTATTTAGTCAGGCAGTGGGCAAATGGGGCCATGACAGGGGTTGCAACAGCCCTCTGTCTACATAGTGCTGCTCTAAAAAAAAAAAATTAATGGGCTTTCATGCTCCTAACCGCTAGATCTGTACTTCATATTAAAGCAAGTCTGTAGTCTATTAACTTAAATTGGACTACTCATCCAACTGAATAGGAAAAGTAGCAGGAAAAGCAGAACATGTTTTGTTGTAAAGGAATAAAATGCTTTATTCTTCCTGCATTTTATTTTGCATAGAGTATCCCCCCCCAGCTGGGTTACACTTACTCTTGCTACACTGAAATGGGAATCAAAAAGCTAAGTCCTTTTTTGGAAGTGACATGAGATAGCTCATATAAACTAGTTGCCTCACACTGAACTTGAAGCTACATTCTTTCCCAAGACCTCTTTTGCTGTGTCCCATCCAAATGTATGTGCCTGCAAGGTGTCTCTCTTTTTAATTAGGGCTTAAATTTTATGAAGTGGGTTTTGAAGCACTACAGAGATACTTTGTGCACAGCAGTTTGTGGGGAGACAGGCAACATGGAAAGTGTTAAATGAGGCAGGCTATTCTGCTTTTTTTGGAGCTTGGCATGCTTTGTCATAACAAACAATAACATTCATCGTGGTTTCTGCTAGGCCTGGATATGTAGCAACACAAATTACTAGCAAGTGGAATAGGAGTAGACAGAGTTAAGTATTTCAAGGAAGGACAAAAGGAGTTAGGAATAAGATAGTTACATTTACTGACAGTTAGGCCCACTCTGAGGGAGCAGGCAGTTTTGGCAACTGGAGTTAGAGGGTACAGTAACAGGACTTCCTACTGTGCACACCATTACAAGAACCAGAACTTTCCATGTACTATTATGGATGTAGGTGCCTGCTAAAAGTACACCACTTATTACAAAGAAAGCTTTCTAAAGACATCGTGAGGGTTTTCTGAGTGAGGAACATTGAATACCATTGGGAAGAAATACAAACCAACACACCTTATCATGTGAAGGTAGAATGAAGTTAACCTTAACCGTACAAGCTTCAAGAGGCTCATTCCTTCAGAGTTAATAGAAATCTCATGACCTGCTCAGAGAGGGCAGTGAAGATTTTGGTAATAGGTAAGCCATCTCCATCATGGACAAGGAAGAGAGGGGGCCCTGATGTGGGACCGGGATCCTAGCAGTGGGAGGAGAGTATGGCCTCAGTTTGATTCCAGCAACATTCCTTCTGAATGGTTAATACCATTCCTGCTGAGATGCACCATTTTCAGACGGAAAATGGTCCGCAGTAATTGGGGCCAAGATGCTATTTATGCCTCTGCTGAAGTGATCACAGGTAACTCCATCACTTGATGTATTTGTAAATGGTAAAATGTGACTTAGATGAAACCGAGAGCCGTGTCCAAGACCTTTATAACTTAAAATGCCAAGGTTGGTCCTTCCTCCTTTCTCTTACTTTCCATCCCTTGTATTTCTAAGTCACTTGTAGGTATATTGTTCTGTCCCAGCCTTTTGCAAGAATATTCCCTGACTGGGTGGGGAAGCAAAGCAGGCTGACTATTGCAGCGGTGAAAAAACCCCATTCAACAGAAGGCAGTGCAGTCAGGAACACTGTGTGTTCCTGCTCTGCTTTACACAGGGCAGGATGCCAGCACTTGGAATAACATGCACTTGGCTTCACCCCCAGATTGTTGGAGGACTGCTTTTGACTGGATTAGGTTTTGGATCAGGCTCCTTGTGAGTAATTTTTGGCTTAAACATTAGGATTTGGACTCATGGAAAATGAGGTTAGGGATCTGGACAGAAATTTAAAAACCAAAATCAGACATCATTATGTTTTGAAGACTGTCCCAGATTTAACAAACTAATCCAGGCCTGTGAACTCTTAAGAGACTTGTCTATGCAGAATTGCAGAAGTTTTAGATGGTCAAGGCAGTGTCCTACAAAGTCCTTGTGCAAACCAGACCTCTAGCTATGTGTGTGTATCTTCTAGGAACAAGCATTTGTTTTAAAATAGTATTTCTCAAAATTGCAGTCTGAAACCTATTGATGACTAGGTTCTTCCTTTGCCATAGATTTTGAAGCAGTCATGCACTGAGATTTTGTATTTGGAGCCATCCAGTGTCTGTGTGGGAGGTAAGTATTTATAGTTTAAAAATAATATTCAATAATGATAGGACTGACATCCTTATTTTACCCAAGGAAACCACCACAGATTTCTAGAGAAAAATATATCTAAAAAATGGTCAAGGAGTTAAAGATTAGATCCTTCTCTAGATGAATTTTTCACTGCGGAGGAACTGTCTTCCAGGGCCTACTATACTAATTCAAGTAATGCAAGTAAAATTTGAGACAAATTTATCTGCCCTTCTCCTCTTAGTTAGGCCCTGCACTTGCCCTTGTATCCAAAGCAATGATACATTCTGTGACACATACTGTTTTCCCTATGGTCACAGAGTTAAGTTCTGAGAATCCTGATAAGGTATGCTCATATAAATTCACGACAATATTTCTAGTGCCCTGACCCAAATCTGTGGGCTGTAACGAGCATTTAACTGCACTTCTGTGCAGCAAGTGGTAATGCATTAAGTATACAAGTTTGACAAAGTTTTAAGGGCTTGTCTTTCCGAGTTTTACAGTCCACACAGTTTGAGCCCAATCAAAAGAAGGTAGTTGCAAAATCTCCTTATTTCGAAGTTTTTTACAAAATCACAGAGGTTGTTCATTTCTGTGAAATCAGTGGCCACAGTAAACAAACCTTTTTCAGTCCTCTTCGCAATTCACAAATAGCATGGCCCTTACGCATATTCCAGAGAAATAGTACTGAGGAAACAAAATATTTTGTTTATCTGGCACTTCAAGTGGGCCTGATCCAGGTTAGGAGAGTCTTGTTAGAGACCCAGATTTCTCATTTATTGACTGAGAAATGGTTTCTTACTGTGCAACTGAGCCCCGGATCCTGGCGACAGTCATAATCACCTTCTATTTTAATAGGGCTGCCTCAGTGATAAAGATCTGGGAGCAAATCTTTGTTTTTCCTATAGGGACCTAACTGAAGAATGCAGTACCCAGGGGTCAATTAAAAAGGAGACCTGAGTCACTCGGAAGCTTTGCTATTTTGTGCTTTATTTACTGCAGGCTATATTGAACTTCTTGCCTAGCTTATTGCAGTACACCAAAGATTTGTGACTGGGGTTTTCACTTTTCTCTGCAGAGGAATTTCAAGTTGTTCTTAGAGGAAATGGCTTAACCCTTGGGGGGAAAACTGATGGCATCACTTGTACCTATCAAGTGAACGGAACTACAATTCGTAAGTATTGGATATTATTTACCTTTGTTTTCTAATGAGTGATTTATTTTGCTTCTCATTACCTCATTTAGTTAAAAAATCAAAAAGAAAAAAATGGAAAAGGATGAAAACAGGAAAACTCTGAGGATTACTAAGAGGACAGAAGTTACATAACAGCTTGCCTACAATTGCTGGCTGTGGGAGTTCACACAGCGATAGTGGTCTGGCTCCTGGTGTTCAAGTAAGCAGGTGCTCGCCAATAAAAAACCCCCACGACCACAGAGTGTACCAACCAAGTGCTGCTTCTCATAAAACCCAGGCCAAGACATAGGCTCTCATCATGATTCCAAAATGCCCTGTTTTCCAATGTGTACTTGCCTGCTTATCTTGGAGCATCTCTCTGCCTGCTCTGGTATGCCCAACCAGTGTATAACCACTGTACTGGTTGTCTTGAGGGCTTGACAGGGCATGGGTGCCCTTCTGTGACAGGAGTCCATGCTCTTCCTGGAGCTCCTGCAGCAGCATAGAGTAAGGCCAAGTCAGAACAGCTGGTACTTTTGTCCCTGTATTTTGCCATTGTTTGTCAGCTCAGATTCCCAAGCAGGACTCTCCTCCAGGAGAGGGTCTCCCTGAAGCTAGGTCCTGAGCTGGACTTCAATTTCCTGGCCTATGGAAAGGAATTATGTTTGAGCGACCATGGCATTTTTTACAGGCACTCTCCATGTAGTTTTACCTGAGTTTTCCCTGGGGAGTGGGGTGGGTGTGTAGGTAC
Source organism: Ceryle rudis (assembly GCA_033439905.1). NCBI lineage: Eukaryota > Metazoa > Chordata > Aves > Coraciiformes > Cerylidae > Ceryle > Ceryle rudis. Next base: position 29,680 of record JAAGNO010015683.1, read on the forward strand.
GGGGGTTTATTATTAGCACTCATCGTTGGACAGACATTACAATCCTTAGTTACTCCTTTGTCAAACTACAGAAGTACCACTGGGGAAATTTTTCTGAGCGGAATGCTGCAGATGTTAGAAAAGCTCCAGAATTAACTGAGTACAGACCATTTTCTTCTTGCTGATTAAGCAATTATGCTCATGGAGAATGTAATTTTCAGCAAAATAGTCAGGAGTTACTCTTCTCTTGCTGAATGCATCAACTTGCAACGGGACAAATGAAAAGTCTTGACTGAATTTGGATTAGTCTTCTTGCACTGCTCTGTTCCCTGAACCGGCACAACGTAGATGGTGGAAAAAATGCAACTAATGGAAACATCTGTCTTTTATTTATCTCCAGAAGTTAAAGTAGACTGCTAGTATAAGTACATCCAGCTTCTTGCTCTAAGCTCTCTCTCTTAGAGGCAAGCTCAGTTGGAAAATGACCAAAATGCACCTGTTGAAAAAACACAACTCATTTTTTCCTCTGCCTACTGCCTGATTTTTATATGAGCCCATCTTAAATGCATAAGCTGGAAATACATGTTCAGCTGGGTATTTTCTTCCTTACTCTGGATATCACATATACTTCGGTTGGCTGCCATTCTCTGTCTGGTAAATATCGAAAATAATTTGGCAGAAAACCAAAATATCACAGTAATTCTGGAGAAAGGTGAACTGTAAATTCTGCTTGTTTAAATTTCCCTTCAGTTTCAGTTAAGCCTTTGTTTCCTCTTAAACTACAGCTTGCTTATTTAAGCTTGTTGCATAAGTCAGCTTCACAGAGCTAGAATTTGCAGTGTGGCGAAATTGTTGCTGCAGTTCTGTATTTATAATCATGGTATACCTTTCTTGGAGAACTGGGGAGCCCGACTACTTTATTTCTAGGTGAATAAAATTAATTTTCCACTATCTAGGAGAAACAGTTGAGACCATTACATAACCTGAAGAGAATTAGAACTTAAATTTAAATATCTGTTTTCAAGTCATCAGGACTCCTCAGTTCTGTTCCTGCTTTGCTTCCGACTTCTTGCTGACCATGAGCAGTCACTTCTCTACATCCCAGCCTGTCCATTTGACAAAGTAAAAACAATAGCACATACTTTATTCACAAGAGTGCTTTGAGGCTTGCATCAATATAGTTATGTTCATAGTGGCATTCATACCAGCCAGGATCTTCTAATGGAGTGCATTATGGTACTGGTGGAGACAAAAGCCTATAGAATGGGAATTAAGGAGGGATTAGCTATTCTCCATAAACATCACAAAGGCAAACCTGTCCAGTCCTACTGAAGTGTGCTATCATACTACATGGAAGCATTATTTAGTAGCAATGTTGGCAGCATACACCAAATAGGCTTACAGTAGTTAGTGATTGGTGGATTCAAATTTGGGGGGGGGGCCTGTGCTGCCAACACTACCCCCTAGGAAAAGGGATTTCAGCATGCTCCATGCTGCAAATATGGGGGTGAATCCACATCTACTCTTCAGAGTGTGCAGAGGAAGCTGGCAAGGAGGGGCAGAAAAGTTCAGTTTGTTGCATCTACAGGGAAGTAAGAAGGACCAAAGGAATTGTTAAGTATGGGCTGCCAGAGGGCTGAAAAGAATACCCTGGGCTCCCTCAGTCCACTGAGACAAGAGCAAGAGGCAGCAGGCTTGCAATTCTGCAGCAGGTTTAAGTGAGGCATGAGGAGAATCGTTCTCATTGTAAACATTTCTCATGCCTGGATACATTACCTAGAAAAGTCTTATAGAACTTAAATGAGCATCACTGAAGATTGTCTGAAGCATGTTATCTATCTTCAAGTGACCTTTTGAAATATGTTCTGACTCTGGTTTCTCCAATTTTGTTGCTCAGGTACAGTCTAGCTGTACCTCAGATGTAGGTCTCCTTTGTCATGGTAGAAAAACTATTTTTAGATCCTATGAAGCCCCCGTATACTTGCTAGAGTCTGATACGAGTTTCCAGCTAGATTTCTAGCCTGCTTTTTTTCTTGGCTTCAGTAGGAGATGCAGTAAAGCACACAAACACAGAATAATGACATAGCAATGTATTTGCTATACGTTGTAGCAAAAAGGATCTGCTACATGGGGTCTTGCCAGAGGTCTGCTGCAACCCACCCAGGTTCTCACCCTCAGCAGTGGACAACAGCAAATGTTTAGGAAGTAGTGTAGGAAGCAAAGAAGGAAATTTAATGTGATCCTTCCCCTCAAACACAAGTTCCTTCTGTACAGCTCTGTGCTGGCCGCCAAGTGCTTACATCTCAGAGGTAACCTAAAATAACAGTCGAGCTATGATGAACAAAAAAAGTAGGAGGAGTGCTTTGAGCAGTAGCAGGAGGAAGGAGATGGTCTGAAGAAAAGTAGAGTGGTTCCTGTGTCACTGCATTCTCTTCTACAAAAACTATCAGTCTCTCAGCAGAACCCTCGCCATTTGAGGGCATAACAGAGGGTACTTGTGGGAGCGTGTACTTGAGAGTTCCCCCTACTGATGGCCTGCGCTCTGCTTCGGTACTAGCTTCAGAGCAAACCCTTGTTTTGTCAGTTCTTCTGGTTTTAAAAGATGCATTTGGCATGCTTTTCTTTTTGCATTTATAAAGAACCATTACCAAATGCTAGAAAGGAAACCTGCCAAATGTAGATGTGGGATAGAAAAATAATCTATGAAACATACCATTAAGACAAAAACATATGGCAATGTGCTAATCCCTCTTCTGCACCTCACAACTAGCCCCAAATCTAGGCCAAGCAGTCAGTGCAGATTATACCACATAAGAAAAGCTCATCTATGCTAACAGCTCCTCCTTCAGCTGCCCCTGAACGACTTGTGTGTCTGCCTGTTCCCTAAATGCAGGGCAGAGTCATATCCAAGTTTATCTGGCAGATCATTTGTCTGCTCTCACCCCTAAATCAGGAAATAGTCCATGCTTGCAGGAGCATTTCCAGTACAGAAACAGTCCTGCAATGGGAAAGTTTAGGAGGGTGGTTCTGCACACAGGAGCAGAATTTTTCCCAGTTTACCGAAGAGATGAGGTAAAAGATCTTCCTCCTCTCATTTTCACAGCTGCAGAAAGGAGTTCTCTCCTGGACATGGTGCTCTACAAATGCATACCTCATCAGCATCAGAGATAAGCAAACAGCTAGAGACTCAAAAGCCTGAGAAAGTGGTACTGCAATCACAATTCATAAAAAAAGCCTTTGAATGCAATGCACATGGTTGAGCTAATTAGAGACGAACCATCTTCCAAATATTAGGAAACACCCCATGTTCTTTCTCCGTGCAAGAAGGTCTCGATTCTAGGAAATTACCAGCATGAGCTGACTTGTGTAAAACAAAGTAGGCAATGTCATGTGGGCTCACACTGTCGCTTAAAGCCAACTCTGGGTTTGTATTTTCAAGGTATGACTTAAAAACCAGCAGCTTTATTCCCTAACTTGGGCCTGCCTTGTTTGCAGGTTCCAGACGCTACCAAACCAGTAACTCCAGTACTTATTGGGGCAAGGGAAGGGCCTTTAGAGCATGTTGACACATCAGCTTCTCATTTAAGCAGCACAGTATACTGAGCTCATGTGATTTGTTTTTTCAGATGAAAAACCAAAAACGGTGGAATCTGATTTTTTGCTCTGCCCTGCACCAATCCTATACAAAAGCGGCCAGTAAGTACTTGAAACAAATGTCATCTTACGTTTTGCTAGAACCGGACCCATTATTGCTGATGTTAATCATGAGGCATTTTGGCTAGAGGCAGTCTTCTCTTGTTCTTATGGGGGGTTTGTTGCCTTGCTTTAACCCCCATTCCCGTGTTATTTCCCCGGTGTATTTGCCAGCTTTGGAATGGGCTTTAAATAGTCATCTGTGACCAAACCAATTTGGACAGTGCCTTAAAAATGAATATTCAGCCAGTTTATTAAACATTGAAAAGGTCTGGCTTGTCAGAAGTTTTATGCAGATTAGCTGTTTTAACAGAGCATAATATGCTCTCTTCTGGATAATCTTTAGGCTCATTGTTAAATAGATTACATTATCACTGACACTTACAAGCTATTATTAAAATTATGTGTCAAGATGCATACCACTGCTCAACATGTAATGATAAAACGAGGCACTAATTTAACAGCAGCAGCAATCTCGTAACAGCACTGTGGCTAAACTGCAGTTCTAGCCTTATTCTACGTGTCACTGGCCACAGCCACACATTACTTCTGGCCCTTTGGGAACTAATCCTCCTCCCCAATTCAGACATGCCCTAGGCTTTAAAGATTGCTTCAACCTCATCGTTCAGATTTGTGAATTTCTAAGCTAACCAGAAGTCAGAAGAGTGCATGTCAGATCTTGGCCCTGTAGGAGGGCAGAGACTTTCAGGCTGTTGGCTTTCTCCCTGCTTTGCAAGTAGTTTCTCAGAGTTATTTGCATGGGGAGCTTCCAGCAGGAAGCTCCGTACTGTCTTTTTTTTCCAGTGGCAATTCTTAGCAGTTTAAGGACTAAGCATGTTGTATAGCTGATTTTCAGCAGGTACTTATCCAAGATAAGGAACAACCAGCCATCTCAGTTACGCTCTAAGACCAACAGCAGAATCCCAAATACACATCCGTTTTGTGCATTAATAGCAACCGGGAAAACTCAGAAAGCAGTCGAAAAGGAAAACTTCAGTGATTAACCACAGTGCAAGAGAACAGAGTGAATCACTACAGAGGAGCTGCATCAGAGCCTCTGTGCAGCTGCCAAAGCTCCTCTCCAGGGAACAAGAGCTGGTTTGGGGCAACACAGGGAAAAGCAAGGAGGAGGGTTACATAAAGAGCAGAGGAAGGGGGCGAGTTTCTAACACCGTTATGCTTTCCTGCTACACAAGTTGCCTTTGACATAGCTACACAAAACATTGGTCTTGTCCTACGTGCGTGTACAACGTGCATCAGGAGTTTGCTAGACGTATGTGCCTTGGTATTCAACAGTGCATTGCACCATTTTCAGTTGAGCTATGCTGCTTGTAGTTCTGTGCCAACTGTACAACAAAACTGCTGTCCTGCCTAAAACTAACGCATACCCTGGGCAGTTGCAAGAGAACTAATTTTCTCATCCAAGCATGGTAAATCAAAGTTAAAAGACCCCTCCCCTCCACAGCAACTGGAGCAGAGGGGTAACTCCATCGAGTTCCCTACAACAGAAGAACAGTAGTAAATTAGGCCTTCATATTAAGCACCCCAAGATCCAAAGCTCCGAGTGTTTTTCCACACACTGTTAGTCTGAGAGAATGTAAACAGCCTACCCTGCCAAATGGATGTCAAATGTGTGGAATATGTATATAGATTAAAGCTCAGAGGCAGTTATTTGAACAGGCTGCTTTTTTTCTTACTCTGTGAAGAGCTTGTTTGGCCTGTGAAGCGTTATTGCACTAGACAACTCGCCATGCTGTAATTGCAGATCAAGCACCTAATCACAGCACATTTCTTCTCAGCAGTGTTTCTAAGAGAATGCATGAACAATGCACATGAAAATATACAGAAGAACAGGAAAAGCATTTTTCCTCAAGTTACTATGAGGAATATACTTCCATTTTTCAAGTAGTTACAGCTTTGGCCCCAAGATAAACAGTGTGCTATGGAGAAGACTGACAGCTATGAAGGATACGTACATACTTGAACTCCTGACTTCCCATTGGCACAGCTCAGGCTATTGCTGGATAACTCCCAGTAATTCCTCATGTAGTGGAGCTAATATTAGTCACTAATGTAGCAACAACCGGTCTGTTCTTTTTAGTGGAATTAAGAGCAACACAGGCAGAGTTAGCTTTGTGTCTTACAAAGCTTCAGTTTCCTTCCTGGGTAAAGAGTAAGGACACTTAACAGGTATCATTTTATTTTTCTAATTGGAGACACTTCTTATTGACTGATTTCACAGGCTTCACATGCAGAGCAATAGAAACCCACGTGGCATAAATAAAATGCCCAAGTACTCAAGATGTTGGGTTGGTAAACCCTGGGTCTCCTGGACCTAAGCCACAGCATATTTCTACTTTGTTTCCAGCTGCTGGCTGCATTTAGTTAGGAGCCTCCAAAATGCCAGCTGTAGATTTAACCAAGCATCCTTTACAAAGCCTGTTTTTTCCCACAGTACCATGGAGCAGATGGATGTGGTGTCCTTAGGTTATGTGACAACATTGCTGTGTGGCTTGTGCCATTTAAAAGTACCTTCTTGTCATGCTGCTTTGTAACTGCAAAATTACATAGTCTGCTTACAAAACCAACTCATTTAAGACCCCGATTAGCTAACAGGTGAGAATTACTTGGTATTTCTATGCATTATACAAAAAGTTAGAAAGTGTTGAAATAATCCAGAGAGGAAAATTACCATGTACACCCTGCAGGAAGATGAGGTGACAAACCCACCTTGAATTGCTTTGCTTCATGTACTTTGAGAGAACACTCGCTTGCCGTGACAGCAAGTGTAACATTACATCTAAGGTAGTTTACTAAGGACTCAGATTCTGCTGCACCGACCACTAAAAAACCACATGTTTCTAGAGTTTTGCACACTATTTGAGAAAATAAGTTGCCCTTTTTAGCTCAGGCTTCAATTTGCTGTCCTGCCACAGCTCAGTGGAAGCAAACTGAATCAGAGATTTGTGACCTCTCCGTTCCTTGAGATTTTTTTTTTGTAGTCAGTGTACTTAAGAAAACAGAGCCTTTGTATTTTAGGCAGACCAGTGCAGGAAAAAATGGTGTATTTTAAGTCTATGTTCTGGTGCTACATTAGCTTTTATTCTCTTGACTTTGCTCTTAAGTTTTTGGAGTATGCATTCAGAAAAATAACTGCAGGCTTGACTTAAAAATTTGGCTTCTGTTCCTCTAAGCCAGTGATAAAACCCCTCTGCCTTCAGTGGAAAAAACCCCGCTATCAGAACAATGCACATTCCTCTACTAAACATTTACAAGTTCACTTTTACTTGTTGAGTGGATGACAATAAGACAAGTTTAAACTAACAGGACAACACAATATTTTACTTAACTATTTGTAGTGAATATTTACACGTCTACTAAACTACCTCAGTTTGTTTTAGCTCTAGTTTCTCACTGGACTGTTGCACTAAGCAATTTTGGATTTGCTCTGTCTTGTGCCAGATAACTCAAAGCAAGAAAGGTTAGGTCTAGACCAGGCAGCGAGTTATTCTGAATGAACCAGCCGGCTGAGAAATTACCATTGTTGTCAAAATAGTTCAGAGAAGCATTGCATTCTTAGGAGAACTTTTAATGCAGCTGCAGTATTGCTGGCCAGCTTCCACCTTTATGCATCCTGCACTTGAATTCGTAGTGTGTGCTCATTAGCTGATAAAATGAAGCGAGTGTTCACCCTTCGGTCCAACAGGGATGTAAGATTCTCATAACTTGAACCACCTTCCCTGAATCTGAGGACATGTGTGAACAGTTGGTTGTGTGTTTGAAAACACTGACAGAAGGTCAACCATCAGGTTAAGTGGAATCACTGATTTCCTTTAAGTATCACATGGTTTCCATCTCAGTTGAGTGACATTGACACCCTTGCAGAGAACTGCGCTTGACTCTGAGGGCTGCCCTGGACAGAAGTGGGCAGTATCCTTCTGCTTGGGCTTGTAAGCTAAAGGAATAATAAAGGCAAAAAGGACAAGTCCAAGCATAAACCCGAGTGTAAGTGCTTGCGATTACCTCGAATTTGTGATCAGTTCACATGCAGGGATGGTACTGCCTGCATTGCTTCTTTTAATGACCTGATTTGCCCTCCATTCTAATCATTTTGGCTTCAGCTTGCATATATCCCTTCCTACATACTATCCAAGAGAAACAGCTGGTGGCACTTAAAGAGCAAAGATTAAACAGGAATTATTTTGTGTGGTAGGAAGGAAAGTACTACTCTTGTATTCCCAAAATCTTATTTGCCTCTGGTTTCAAAGGAGCCGACTTCAGTTTAGTCTCCAGCATGCAGTTCACTTCAAACAAAGTGCACAACAATGCACGAGGATCTGTTAGTGATCATCAGATTTCATGTATTGCTAGTAGGAAAAGCACTTGGCAAAAGCACAAGTTAACAAGTTCAGTGGTAACTGTAAATGTACTTCCTATCCAGACATTCCAGCAAAGAATTAGTGAGGGAAAAATGAGTCTTACTGAGCAGTTCTTGCAAGAGTCAATTTAATTGGAGTGTAAATAGCTCAGACTCTTAGAACTGTAAGAACTTTTGTCCTAGAAAGAAAACAGTGGGAATGATCTCTAGGTCTAAGTCCATCGCTTTGTTCCTGAGCTGCAAGTGCTACCTTGAGACATGCTTTTACTTGGCTATTAACCAGACTTCTCACAGGAGGAGGTTGTGTCATTCAAGTCTTTGTTCATCCTGTTGACAACAGCTGCTTTGCTTGTTTTGTTCTTAGTTGTGAAGGGGGTGGCAGCTCAGAGAGAATTCAGAAACACTAACAGCATGGTGGTGTTTCTGCACTGTCACCTCTCAGGTCTTTAAGATCTAAATACATTTGTTTCCGGTTTATGCCACTTTCCTTTTGATCCTGTCTTTACAACTCAGATATTGTCCCTTAGCCCTTTGGACTAATAAGGTGAGGGAAGAAAGTAATAACTGTCTCATTTTATATACCATCTTCACACTTCAAGTAACCTATTTTAGGAATGAGCTTAATCACCTATTGCATCCCTTCCTCTTACAAAGTTTCTCAACTTCTCTGAATGTGAATAGAAACTTTTTTTGGTTCCATTTCCTTTTAGAAAACCAGCTGTTCTCTGCACAGCAGGAAGTCCTGTAATGTTTGGCAATGCTATCTGACCCGTTGTTTGACAGCACACATTACCTGCCCTCTGTTTTTGTTACAGCTTGTTTTAGTACTAGCTCAATTTCTATTTTTTTATACCTTTTGTGTGTAGTCTGCAATAGCCTGAATGCAGACAAACATTCTCATTCTCCAGCCAAAGTTTTGGTAGAGTGATTTTAATCTCCGAAGTACAGATTTAGGGCAGAATTAGCTGCTCTGCTTTTTGCTGTGGATCACATACAGGGCTGAGAACAATGGTAGTTAACAAGAAGCTTCAAGTTAAACTTGACTGAGAGCTTTTCTCAGTAGGGGCTTGGGGCTTAAGGGAAGCCTATGTTCTCTCTTCTGGTAGAGCTTGTAGCTCCACACAGTTGAGGAAGCAGACTTGGAAGTCCAGGTCTTTTCTTCCTATGGGTCTCTGACAAAGAAATGTCAAATCACTTGAAAATACAAGTACTGTGGGAGTTGGTTTAAAACTCATGCATTGCAGTTTACACCATGCACCAGTAAGTTCCTGCTCACTGCATTAGGGGCCTTGAGACACTCTACAGCAGCTAAGCATGCAGATACTCAAATGTGCTGACAGCCAAACAAGCACCGGCACTCTTGCCCTCCATTTCTGCCTCCCTTGAGAAAAATCTCTCGATACAAAGAGGAATCATGCTTCATATGTAACTCTAGCTACTCTGAGTGAAAGATGTTTCCATGACAGTGGAACAGTGGCACCGAGTCTTGCTTGCCAGTTTTCGAGTGTCATTTTTATTAATACTAGTACCAGAGTAGGAGGAAGAGCATGGGCACATGAAAGCAAACAGACACAGTGAAGATGAATGGGTTGTGGGCTCCATCCTTCAAATTACCTCATTTGGTTTCTAGACAGCTGCTCTTATTCAAGAGCAGCTGAAAAGTGTTCTACAAAATGGTTGTCATGGTAGGCTTCTGACAAAGGAGCCTTCCCTGCCCCTACTAAACCTAAGATAGAGCATGTTATGCCTTTACTTCAGCCACCGATTTTTGAGACATAAACCTGAGAGACAGAAACTTAAATCAGGTTTGAATTTTATCTCTTGGGCAACAAGAGCATCTAGCATTGGCCAGCAGAGTTGCCGAGTTCGCTACGCAGGCAGAACACTAAGGAAGCGCTTGCTTCTTCAGGGACACGTACAATACACACAGAAGCAGCAAAGCCATCCTTTTGCAAGCTTGATTTCACTACAGTAAGGAAAGATAACCTTTTTCCACTGTTAATTCCCTTTTTTCCAACACCTGCAGGTCCTTACACAAGCCTCCTTCCTTGTGCTAGTACACTTGCAGCACTGAGGCCCACAGTTAAGGCCTGGAGCACTGCAGTTTTCATCAGTACACTGTGATCAGATATCAAATCTATTCTTTACTGTAGCTTCTTTCTGGGACCTTGACTTTTCCCTCCTTTTTCCTGAGGTTGATAACAGCTCTAAAGAAGTAAAAGCAGTGTTAAAAGAAATGATGCTATGTCAGGTGACTGATGTTTAATATGTTTGCCTAATTAACTTCTAGCTAATAATTCTAACGCATTAAGTAGCTAGCAAGTACATGTTTCAAATAAACACATCTGGTCCTGCAATGAGTGAAGGGTCTGCCTGCCTGTGGGTGACAGATGCAGTGGTGGTTTCCCCAGTGCTCTCTTTTAAATAATTAACAGCACACTGGTGAAGTAGCCTTATACAGCCAGCCTCAAAGCCAGCTGTATAGTCTCAGAGCTGTGTCTGTGGACATGTGCCTCATCTCGGTAGTCTGCTCCAGCTATTACATTCCCTCCTCTTTGGTATTTCAAAAGCTATGTGTGGCTTTAAGAAACACCCTTCTAAATAACTTTGGACTCTTGGCTTCTGCTCTGAAAGGCAGCAGGAGAAGGAGGAATAATGTCAGGCCACCCAAGGGGCAAATAGTTTTGAATTCACAAGCCTTGCAGATTGATCTCTTACCCAACAAAGGGCATTTGAAACAGTCCCGCCCTGCTGTTTCATTACTCCGAGTTGCTGGGCTAGGTTTGGAAACAACCTTCTTTTGAAGGAAATGTCATCTTGGGGTATCCTACTTCTTTGTGGGGTCAGTAGCTTCCTAGGCTAGAACAGCTGGTAATTCTTATCAATCTCTAAAGTGAGAACAGTGAAGTTTAGTTACATGTGGAAGAGATCATCCCTTACAACTCCGCTGTCGTTCTATTTTGCAGATTTTAGCTTTTTGCTGTGGGCTGTTTAAAGTGTAGGTTTGTTTATTTTTTTCTAGACAGAGGGGGAATTATGTCAAGAAATTACCTAAAGAGGATATTTTGCAGGAGGCTAATTTGCACAAAAACTGTTCCTTAAAAGTGAGACTTGAATTCTTGCTTACCAAAGGGTGAGGTATGATTTATTCCTACTTCTGCAGGTCTGTGAACCCTGATCACTCTGTGCCTATGCCATAATGGCTAACATGCAGCTGTCATGAGTTCTACCGATATGGGCTCAGTCTGTGACCTTTGTTTTGTAAGGCATCAACAATAGCACAGCTGCCCCTGCAAAGTCGAGATCTCAAACCTGCAATTTGGCAAGAGGAACAGAACAAATTGGATAAATATACATAAACACATTGTGAAGGAAGGGAAAACAGAACAGAACGAACCAGAGCAGCATCCTACAACTTGTTTGATAGGGATGATTTAAGTAGGCATATGGTATAGTTAAATGTGCTTGCAAAAACATTGGCCCAATTCTTCAAGCAAATATGAAATAAATATCTAAATAGAAAAAAGCTGATGCAGTACCATTAGTTCTCTCAAAGGAGGCATATGAATGCCTTTGGAAATGTGTGCGAGTGGGGGGCTGGGCACCAGTGATAAGCAGATTTACATTCCCACACAAAAAGTGTCATTAGCTTATTGTTAAGATTACACAGTTGTTACTTCTAACACTGAAAGCGTTAAAAACAAGCCAAGTACACAATAAGCTACTACTTAGCCCTCAACCAGCACCAACTTGCACATCATATCAGCTCAGCGTTGGCATCGGACCACCGCAGCCACTGTAATGCCTCTCCTATAGTGCTCCCATCCGACAGTCACACTGCCTACAACAAGCAGATTTCAGAACCAAAAATCACTGCTGTGCTCATCCTACCCTGCGACCTTTCAATGCTGTGTTATTTACTAACTCAACAACAATTTTATGTTAAAATTAGCCTTTGTCTTTCTGCATTCCTTTCACCAGATGGAATAAATATACAAAGTAAATAAGCTAAGAAGTTCTGAACTTACTACAAAGCAAGTCTAAACATATATTTAAATGATGCTTTCCACAAGTCACACCAGGTACAGCTCCCATGTAAGCCGCAGGCAAACACTTAAGCACACAAAACCGTGTGTTTTCCAGCACATGTAAACATAACAAATGACCTGTTGATTCAGACAAGCCCATAACTTCATCCAACTCAGTACTGTTGAGTAGTTCCTGGGAAGCAAGCCTTTGAAAGCCCTATGAAGGAGACCATTACTGTTTTTTTTCTATGGTTGTGGCAGCAAATATTTTTTTTTTGTTTTTAATTGGTCACTTTTTCCTCCTTGGTTGAAAAAGGGAGAACATTTTGGGAAACACATTACAAGGGCTAAAAAAGAGAAACTAAAAAGAATGTTTAAGTGATGTTCAAGTGATGATGCTGAAAATAAATGCCAAATCTCTGTGCCTTTGCAAGTCACAGAGATTTGTATACGAGCTGCAGGGTGAACTTGGGTATGTTTCAGGTGCATTTCACAAAGGACAATACTTCATGAAGTGTTTATTTGTCGTTCACTTTTTAACTAAGAAGTTAGATTCCCCTTCTTTTTGTGGTACTATTAACTGAATAGCCTTATCGTAACCTCTGTAACAATTAAAGCAATAGATTAATTGGGCCACAGAACTGTACTACTTGCTGATGTAAGGGGCAATGCATGTGATGATTACTTAGCCACTTGAGACTTCAGCAACTTGTTCAGCTATTCAAGTATAGGTTTAAGGACTCATTTTCAGTGTCTCATCCTCAGTCTATAAACTACATTACAACTACATATGGCTTCAAGAACACCTTGTTCTGAGAAAAGGAGAGCAATTATAATTAAGACCCAATTCATCCCTCTAGAGTTAATGGGTGGCTATTGACTAAGATAGTCCCTATTCCAGCTAACAGCCACTACTACGAAAAGGTAGGAGCACAATAAACCCACTTACCTCTCAGAAACCAGTTGCCGAGCTGTGCCTTCAGAAGTGCTCCATGAAGAAGAAGAAGGTATCTGCTCTTGCAAAAAAAGCCATTGGACCACACCCTGGTATTCTTTTGGCCTGTCTGCATTTCCTCAGCCATCCCACCTGCCCAGCACACCGTAGCTGAGGGGCTCTCTAGCCCAGAGAATGCTCTGACAGTCCACACCAAAAAAAGGCAGCCAGGAAATGAGGGAACCTCGCCCCCTTTTAACTTCCTGCTGCCCTCATCAGCCATATGAGCTACAACTGCTCACAAATGGGTGGATGAAATTGCCAATCAGGTTGTTTTCATCTCTTGTTCTCATTGATAGTCTCTGTGCTCAGGTGGCTGGAATACATGATAAATGTACTCAAGGCTAATTAGGCCCATCGATTTGATACTAACATTATCCTTCAGTGTAAACAGCTGTTCTTGCCCAGTAGCACGGGGTAAAGAGTTGACATGACTCAGACCCTCTCCCACCTGGACTAATTCCTTTCCTTGCAAAGTCATAGAGATTTGGCATTTATTTTTGGCATCATCACTTGAACATCACTTGAACATTCTTTTTAATTTTTTTTTTAAATTTTTTTTCTATGCAACCATTTTGTTCCAATAAAAAAAATAAAAAATGAGTATTATGGTTACCAGTC
>JAAGNO010015683.1:43472-73840 GCA_033439905.1 Ceryle rudis
CAAAAAAAAAAAAAAGGAAAAAAAAAAAAAAAAAAAAAAAAGGCTAGATGCATAAACTCAGGTGGGGAAACCCAGAAATATGGCCAGATGAGGCTTAATGTCTGTTATAAATATTAACGTCTGAAAATATTTTAGAAATACATTTAGCTTGACACAATGAGATTATAATGGGAATATTCACAGATGGAAACATCCTCAATGAATTGTATAGGCTAACTGGCTCCTAAGACATATGGATCTGATGTTAAGATCACTAGTAATTTCTAATGCAGTCCTTTGCATTCCTCAATAGGGCACAGAGTGTTCCCAGAGCATTAAGAAAGTGTGCATGAGCAGAACTAAGTGCTTAATCTTATGCAGTGGACATAGCATCCTGAGCTGAATTAATAGACTAATTTAACATAATAATGACATTTCATACCCTGTTACTGCGGGTTCCCATGATTCTACGAGCTCCGCGCTAATTCATCGCCAGCTTCCCTCTCTTTCAGCTTCGCTGGCACTTCCCAGCAGTGAACTATTTGACTTATCCCTGCACTTCTGGCTGTTTCCTGTGGAAAGCCAAACCCAACTAGGCAGTGTGTTGCACACTCTCCAGAAAAAAGCGAGCCAGTTCTGGGGTGACAAGAGGGGATCCTAAGAGAATGAACTTTGGCTTTATGTCGGTGCTTAGCTACAGCAAGAAGGGATGAGTGGGATGAGTTTGTGCTAATTCTTTACCTAAACGCTAGATCACCATAATGCTTTGCATAGTGTGCTGTTCTTACTGTCCTTGGGAAAATAATGAAATATTTCTTTTTACGCCTGTGTGGTTGGTGGGAGGAAGACAACGCTGAGCATTTATCGTTAACTGCTGACTATTAACTGTCCCCAGTACAATTCCTGTCGAGACACGAATTGTTGCTCATGCGTCCCGGGTATAGCTGACCCTTGGCATGGTGGAACGGCACTGAACATTTGGCAGGCCGGGGTTGTAACCCTGCTACAAGGGAACTTGATGCAGCCTCATGTAGTTGGGGCTTTTGATCTAGGAAGGGCAACAAAACCAAAACCACGGACTCGAAATCCTTTCCTCCGTGGCTTTGTGTGGCCTCCCCCTGCTGCAGGGCTGTGACCCTAGATAGAGAGTCAGTTGTGGTCCTGGAGCGTTTGTTAATCAAGAGTCGGGGAGAAGCTGCTCTGTGCTTTGGTTGGTGCGAATGTGTGGTTAAGTACTACTTGTATCCCTAGCTAATAATGGCCAACAATTTCTAACGCAAAGTTGGTCAAATGAAACTCCTATGCCCATGAAGTGAGGTTGGCCCTGACCTCACTGAGACTCCCATTGCCTACTGCTGAAAGTCCTACAGCTGTCTTCTCCTCTCTGTCCTATAGCTGAGCATGACTTGCCTCCTTGCATATGCCACTACCCTGCTTTTCAACCTTCAGGCAGAAAAGGGGGAGTGGCGGCAGAGGCTGGCACCAGAAATTTCAGTCTGCCTTCTTGGGTGAGCTTGGTGGTGTCTGGCCATGGAGCTTTACCTTCAAACTCTAATGTGTGAAATACTTGCACTGAATGACACCTTGTATTGCTCCAGCGGCCAATGGGGTGAGCATCTCTGTGTTAAAAACCTGAACACGCCGTCGTCATTCATAGCGTGTTCCAGTTTCCTCAGCCTCCAGGTGACCATCACAAGAAAGCACGGTCAGGGTGGCATCTGTCTGTGCTGCCAGGCTGTTGTGTCGGGGATGGTAAATGACATGGGGGTAACGTGGCAGGCATGCAAAAAATGACACTTGAATTGGTAGTTCCACCAAACTCCTTCTCCCACCACGGCTACTGGTTTTGCGGTGTGTGAGTTCTGTATACATACACACACACACACACACACACACACACACACATATGCAAACACACAGAGATGCGTATGTGCATATAGATGTATTTAGAATAAATACACCCCCCCTTAATACTGGCATACCAGTATTAACTGTGGAATAAATCTAAATCTATATATTCATGAAAGTAGGGTTTTTTTTTAAGGGAAAGCACCCTTTTAAATAACATAGATCATTTTTTTCCTTCCTACTATGTACAGCATTTTAGCTGTTTTAATGCTGGCACCTGATTCTAAAATACCTTTGTCACCATCATTTTAGTAACTTTTTGAGCAGTTGCCAGTTTAATTTCCAGTGTGTGAAAATTGGAGGTAAATTATTTATTACTTCCAGCAAATGTCTTTCACAATTTTATTTAATTTTTTCATCTTTTTTAATGGGTCATAAAATGGCAGTCTTTTATTGGATACTCATAAAGTAAGGAGCAAATGAATACTTTGCAAATAGGTTACTGTGGATTGAAATGTCAGCTGTATTTCACAGGGTGTGAAACTCTTAAGACCAGAGCCGTAGTGACATATGGCACTGGGCCACATTCCTCTGCTCTAGCAGTGAGACAGCAGCGGACATAAAGGAA
Organism: Ceryle rudis; assembly: GCA_033439905.1. Taxonomy (NCBI): domain Eukaryota; kingdom Metazoa; phylum Chordata; class Aves; order Coraciiformes; family Cerylidae; genus Ceryle; species Ceryle rudis. The sequence continues at coordinate 45,928 of JAAGNO010015683.1, forward strand.
AAAAAGAATTGCAATTGTTGGGCATTCTCAAGTTACCTTTTTTGCTAAATTGTATCTTAGAACGGCCAGTGGGCCACGACTGATGCAATTCAAAGTTGCAAGAGTCTTGTGGTTAACTTTGGTCAGAAGTAAGAACATCCTTTTTAAAAAGCTTTTTCAGACTTAAGTTTTCCAGGATTGATTCCCATCCAGAAAGTGATACTTCACGGAAAAAAATCTAGGAAAATCCCTTCCCCGGGGAGCAAGGGCTCTGAAGTGTAAATGACCCCCCCAGTTTTTCCTATTACAATGAAGTAGCTTTTAAAGTCCGGATGGCTGGAAAGTTGCACGTTAGACCTGTGGTACATAAAAAGCAGTAGAGTTTGTGTTCGCAGCATGTTAATTACACATGCTTATTAGCTCAGGTTTGCTATCATTTTGATTCCATTTCACTCTAGTGCTGTGTCAGAAGTGGTCAGAAGATAGGGCTGAGCACGCTGGATAGAAGCCTTAAAAAGATGCTGGATTTGGGCACTGGTGCGTTTTTGAGGAAGGATGTAAAGGGGCTGCACTTGACTTTTCCTGGAGGCTCATCCCTGCAGCAGCGTTTTTCAAACTAGACTCCGAGAAGCTGGTCAGCTCCTTGTGTTCTCGGGAGTAACTGCAGAGCGGCCTGGGTATTTGTGCTCGGTCTCGGTTGTTAGAACGTCCGATTGTACCCCTCGGGGTCTGCTTCCCTTCCTGCGTGCACAGAGGTGAAATCCGCTCCCTGGCCCACACGGGATGAGTGACGCCTTAGAGGGGAGGTTTTAGTGGGGCAGTAGAGGATGTTTTCCTGGGTTGCTACAGCAATATCAACGTTGACACTTCCTGATTCTTTGTGGGTTTTATTCAGGGTTGACCTGGGGAAGATACTCTGTTCCGCAGCACCTTTTGCAAGCTGGGCACTTGGTGGTGTTCTGTGCTGCTATGAACCGAGTATCAATCTAACGTGTCTTTGCAAAAATAGGGTTGTGTCGAAAGGTCTGTTTTGCTTCAGGGACAGCCTGGCCTCGCTTGCGTTGCTGTGCCGTTAGGGTGGACCAGATACACAGTGAATTGAGCACAGCAAGGGTTCAGTCACAGGCCTCACACCAGCAAGGTCTTTCTTTTGGTGCTAGGGTGGGGTGCTCACACCTTCTCGTCTCGCTCGCTCTATGTACCTCAGCAGAAGGAGAGGCATTTTTCCTTGAGTTTTTGGAAAGCAATTAAGATGCTGTGGGTGTAGTCATTTGAAACACATAAATAACTGCTGGGAGATCTGGCCGTGCAGACTTAGAAAACTAGGCATTTAGTGCCTGTGGGGACATTTTTGAGGCATTTCGGATCACCTCGCCAGGGAGACCGAAGGCATGGTCTTAGAACCAGCTGACTAAAATCCGTGCTGCTCCTTCCCTCTTAAGCTAAGCCTATCATGAAAAGTCACTGCGGTCTCGTAACCCTTTAAAGGGTGTTCCTCCAGCCTACAGAAAAAGGGGTCAGCTGGGGCCACAGGTTAGAATGTTACCAGGTGGCATAGGTTGGTTCAGCTCTTGGCTGATTTGAGCTTTATTGAAGGGGCCTGACACTCACAAAATACTAACCAACATCAGTGATGGATAGGAAGGTGCCCCAAAAATAGAATCATTGCTGAATGTTTTTATTTTCAAAATATTTGTGGTTTATGCAGATTGCTGACCTAAAAGCCTCACACATGTGGACAGCTACTAGAGAACACTAAATGCATTTGTGTACATGTGTTTCTCTCGGACCTTTATGAGTGAGTGGAAGAAATAGGGCACTTATTTTTTGGAATTCCGCATTTGAAGGGGTAGTGCTTCTGTGAATCAGAAGTACACACAGCCCATCAAACAGGTGGATGCTAAAGAAATGAAAAACGACGTTTCTTATACCCTACAGACATGACAATTTGAGGAAAGAAGTGGTTTTGTGTGTTGACAGGTTCATCCTTTTGAAGATGAGATAATTATCTGTATGAGTTCACTCTGTGGCTCCTAGAACTGAGCAAGTATGATCAGCTCCTGTGAACATCTCAAATGGCTCATCCCTGCAGCTGTGTATCAGAATGGAAGCTGATAGGGAAGCTGGTTGTTCCTACTGCACTGTATCTGTGCTGATAGCTGATGTGTTCAGTGAGCCTGTTGCTTGGGATATTTGTCAGGCCGTCTGACAGCTAAAGGTTGAGGAATGCAAAGCTCGACAGTCACAAGGTTGCATAGGGACTCGAAACCTGCTCTTGTCCCAGACCATGGGCCCTGGTGAGCTGTGGGCCCTGGTGAGCTGTGGGCCCGGTGCTCATATAGACACGTGTTATTGGGGCCTGCTGTATGGCCGGGATGGTGTACAGAGCCATGTCTGTGCAGCAAGGCTCTTCCTAGGCCTTCTGGCTGGACTGAGACTTTTGTGCCACTTTTGAGGATCTATTTCCACCAACTCATGCACTCTAATAGGAAGTGTTTATTTATAGTTACTGTCCCCGAGTGTGGCTGTGTCCTGAAGCTAAGAAAACGAGCTTAAAGTGCCAGAGCTGTGCGCTGGTGACCCTGAGCGCTCTGCACACCACCCTTCTGGGATTTGGGCAAGTCACGCAAGAGAGCAGGTTACAGACGTCCTTACACACTGTGCTGAGGACAACCTACCGCGTGTTCAGACACACTTGCAGTACGACCGGAAATAAAGTCAATGCAGAAGGTGTACAATGATGTCGGTTCTTAAAGAGCACGATATGTTAATTTAAAAATCAGAATCGCTTGGTGTACTGCGTTTGGATTTAGGGCAATTGGAAGGGTTCTTAGCATGTAGCAGGCTTTCAACCAAGCAATATAATGAGCAGGGCACCGCTCAGGATTGTGGTTGTGTTTCAACAGCACAGCGTGTATTGAAGCCCTTCCTCTGGTCGAGGAAAGGCCCGGCACGAAATCCTCTCACGGTGCGGTCAACAGGGCTGTTCCACCAGTCAAACACGAGCAGAGTCGTCGTGCTGAAATTTCCCACAGCGTTTCTTACCCAAGTGGCAAAACAAACCATTGAAAGTAAAAAAATAAGAAGCATCACGTTTAAGAAAACCATCACTACCAAAAGTTTTGGTTTAGTTTATGGAGTGTGTTGGAAGGGAATTTAATTAATTTTTTATTTATAACTGTTCAGATTCACTTACTCCAGTAATAATGAGAAGTAAATTAGAGTTACTCTTTCTGCTAGATCAATTATTCATAACATAGATCATTTAAAAACGAGTTTAGCGGAAGCAACTTACTTCATTTTTACTAAAACTGAAAAAGAAATTAGCCAAATTAGTTAAAATAGCTTTGAACTCCATATTGACTAAAGCATTTGTGCCAGAATAAAAATTCATGACATATAGGAACAGTATAAATGATTAATCATTTCAGTTCATGGATATCTATATTTTTATTTAATTGCAGCTATGCATAATATAAACTGTCTGAATCTTGGGAATCCAAGCCAGAGAAGCTGAAGAGTCTTCTTATGTTTAACATTCACCATGTGTTGTTTTCTTCTAGGGTTAATTTGTAAAATGTAAACCACATACTATTTGTACGCAGTGTTTATGTACTATTTATAGAAAGTCTTGACCATTATAATTATCCGACATTTTTATCCATAATGTCTGCATATGACTAAAGCGATGCTTATGGAACAGACAAAACAATGTTATTTTTACAGCTGAACCTGCATTTATTATTTCATGTAAAACTTTTTGGAGTATTTATGCTGCACGGGCTAGAGAAGGGCTATTCTCTACTCAAAGAGCTGGCTATCGAGAAGACGGTAATTGCTTCCAAATAGTAATCAGCGTGGTACTGGCGGGAGACTGTCTTGTTCATTTTAATCAGCATAAATTGAGGAAAAAAAAGCTTCAGTCTGCAATGACCAAAAAGAGGTTTATGGAAACCACACGGTCCAACCCTGTAGCTGCTGAGTGTCTTGATCACTTAAAAGCCATCAGAGGTTTCTGGAAGCGATAGCCCAAAATAATGATGTTAGTTTTGTGATTTCTGTGAAGCCACTCCTGGCATCCAAGTGCAGCTCGGAGGCCCCGACTCCCATTTTCCTCTCCTGGAACAATTCTCTGTTGAATAGTCTGCGCGTACAGGAGCCTCCGCAGCATGTACTTGCTTTTATTAGCTGTTTTATGGCTGCTGATTTGGTTTTTTTCTCTTTCTTTCCAGAACTCTGGAAGTTTTGGTGAGTTTGAGTGAAGGGCAGTCTTTCATGTCCAGCTCATTAACAATCACCGCCTCAGAGTGCGTAAGTAAATGGCTAACATCATTCCGTGTAAAATCTGGAAATCCAGTTTCTCTTTAGGTTTGGCTGTTGCGTGACCTCTCGGTGCAGAATCCCAGCGCACGGCAAGATGTTTAGAATGCACAAATCCGCCTAACTAAAAAATACACCTGTGCAGACAGATACAGGGAATACAGAATTCGGTGGTACACGATTTCTTAATACGTAGGTGCGTATATAAATATACGTTCTTAGTCACTTTCTCTGTATTTTGAGACACGTTTAGAATCTGTTTTTCATAACACCACTACACACAACAAAGACTAAAAGCTGTTCTGAATTCCCTGCCGAACTGTGCGCGTGAAGTTACAGACAAGATTTATTTCTGCAGTTACATAAAACAATTCTCTTAATTCATCCCATTAAGCTGGCAAACAGCTTTATTTTATGAAGATCTTTTTTTGCAGGACTTCACATAAGTGAAGTATTGCTGTATGTATCCTCTGTGACTTCTAACAGCACACGAAAGCCATCTCATGGGCGGCAGACTTAAGAGATTTACCTTTGCTGTCCGGCCCAGGCTCTATTCTAAGGGTCGCTCCTCACATTGGTGCTGCCTCTGTTTAAAAAACAGGGGCTGCCGATTTGCATCACGTGCAGAACTACATGTAGAGGGGAAGCTCTGGAATTCTCCTCCTCTCCCAGGCTACCTCAGCTGGCTCCGCTCTGATATCCGAGCAGTGTCTGTCCGTTCCTCGTCTGCACATACGTTTTCCTGTAGCTTATGTATTTTATTTTGCTACATATATTATAACAAATTACTTCAGCATAGTGTGCAGCTGGGGCTTTCAAAATATCGGGGAGCTTCTACGCCTCGGGGACTTGCTCACTATGAATGTAATGGTGTCCTAAGAGCCAGGTGCGACACAGTCACGCGGGGTCCCATCCCATCCCATCCCAGTTCTGCTGAGGAGGGTCGGTGGGAGCCGGCTGAGGCGGCAGAACCTTGTGACTCCAGCCTGGCAGCGGGAGGTGGTTACAATCCTACGGGAGGCTGCTAATGCTGCGTGACTTCGGATACCCACCGTTGGTGCCCGAATAAACAGTGTAGGCTCTCAGCTCTGTTAATTAGGGGGGGCAGTCTCTGTCAAAGCACAGGCCGGAGTACCCGACTTAAGCCTACACGTGTGAACATCTTGCTATGTTTTTGTCAGGGGCTTATAGAGAAAGAGTTAAAACCAGCTTCTATTTGAAGCACATATTTAAGCAGTCAGTGACTTTGTAAACTTAATTTATAAAATTCCTCATCTCACGTTTCTGCTCTCCATTGATTCCTTCTGTATTACATGGGCAGGACAGTTAAATTTTTGCAGTTTGACACAAGAACGCTGCAGGGGTGGAGGTTTTGAAAACGTGCTGCGCATGGATACCGTGTTTCTTTAAATTTGTCTCATTTTAAGTGTGACTTTCCTGTCAGGCACAGAAGCATACAGAACAGTACCTTCTGCTCATCAGCATATATTCTTCCAACAGTATTTTTATCGCTGGTAGGTAGTTTAACCTAAAAGAGAAAAAAAAAAATATATTTTTTTCTTACATTCATTTACAAACTAAATACTTGGGTAACTGCAGAAATCAGAGCCAGTTCAGCTCTTCAGTTTCAGGAAGAAAGCCTGAATGAACTGAGAGCTGAACACTCACTACCCAAATCACATATCTCTGTTTAAGGGCCTCTTTATCATTGGGAAGCATTTCAATCTTATACCAAAGGATGCTGAGGCAGCCTCTCGGCGTGATAACATAAGGACTACGGTCACCGGAGGATGCTGGAGACTAGCAGCAGACTGCTTTTCTCTTTACTTGGTCCTTTCAGAGAGAGCAGCACACATTAAGTCTGTCCCTGTGCCCCCTTACGATTGCTAGGACCGCACAGAGAGGTAAAAACAAAGCGCTGATGCACAGCAGATCATACCACACTGCTGGGGACGGCTGTCTCCCCTTGGCTCCGCTCCAGCAGTGCTTCTCTGTGGTCAGAACTTTTCACTAGCAGGAAACAGAACGAGTACACGTGTGCATTGACAGGAAAAAACATCGTACTTCAAATCATCCTTTCTTTCTTTTTCTTTGTTTCTTTTTTTTTTTGCCTTTCATACATGTTGCAGCAAAGACAGCTCCATACAAGGAGAACTGCTGTTTCCATAGTAGCAGATGGGCAACTGCAAGAAATGGGTCACTGCTGGAATTGTTCCACTAATTCTGAGAGCTGAGCAGCTGATGGCTAGTTGGTAGCGAAGAGTTACAATTTACAGCCTCCCCCAGCAAACACCCGGCTGCAGTGAAAAACAACAAAAATTACATTGCATCTAGGCACCTAGGCACGCATCTGGGCTGTTTCTCATGAACGCCTATGCCTCGCTGCGCCTACGTGCACTTGGAAGGGAGCCCTGTTTCACCTTCCCTTTGCAGGGGTGTACCTCCAGTACAACTCGGGATCCTCACATGGGCACAGTTCTCGCTCTACTCCAGCCTTAGCGATTCCCTGGGCATCCCTCTCCTGTTTCCCCAGCTGAACTCTGAGCAACTTGTATTTTCATAAAGTCCCTGTTGCATTTTTCTCAGTGCTGTTCTAAACCAGCAGAGCAGCACAGAACGCCACGTGGAAGAACAAAAGCACCTACCGGATGTGGGTTGGAGGTGATGGGAGATGGGCTGCTAGTGTCCATTAAAAGCAGCACTGCTGGGAGCAGTAACACTTCCATTCTTACAGTTTCTTAGGACGGTGGCTTTGGGTTCAAACAGCACTACCTACTGCAGGGATTATAGGCGGTACAGCATGAATGCTCCAGACGTATGGGTGACAAGTATAAAAACATTATATATGTGCTGTTAGTAGAGACTCCTTAAAATTCCACCCACCCATCAATCCATCCAGACCTGTCTCCTCATGGGAGGAGGGCACCTCTCAGACACAGACTTAGGAGAAGACTTTCCCTGTTTGTGTCTAACAGCTCCTTTCCTGGCAGGCAGTGTACCCTCGCTTTTCCTCAAGCTGGGCCACATTTTTATCTTAAGGGTATCAGTTTTAAATCAAAATGACTGACTTCAGCAGAAATAATCCTGGCTTGCCCCGGGGCAAGTCGGGCCTGTTACCCGTGAACGTAGGTTGACAGGTAGGCAGAAAAAAGTAGTTTTCAGAGTTTAGTCATTTTTAACACGTCCATCGGTCCTGCTGTGTTCAGTCCCCTCGAGTACCAGAGACTTGCAGGGCCCAGATTATAGAGGGAATGAGAAACGGGAATAGCATCTTAGCACCTCTGCCCTCCTTTTAGTGCTGATACATCACAGTCCCTGTGACAGGCAGCTCCTGTCGAAGCATCCTAGCTTAACTTCCTCGTGGCACTGAGGAAACCTACCATGCAGGGTGTCGCTGGACTTGTGCCAGTACGAATTCAGCTAAGAGCTTCTTCCCGGTCCTTTGTGAGGAATTTCTCCGTTGGCAAGAGTAGGATCTGACGAGTGGGAACAATTTGCTTGGGACTTGTATCAGTCGGTAGGAAGCGGTGTTGGGGTGAGTGGGAAAACGAGTCAGCAGCAGTTATTTGCAACATCCACTGACACTTTCTGTGCTTTCTTCGCAGTCCAGCGGAGTAGCAGCGCTTATTGCTGTCCTCGTGCTCTTACTGCTCGTGGCACTCGGTCTGCTTTGGTGGTTCTGGCCCCTCTGCTGCAAAGTGGTGAGTAAACACTCTTAGAAAAAGCCACTGGATGTGCGACTCCTAACTCATACCACCTTGGGAAACACAGATACCTTAGGAAGCAGGTTAAGTACCAGGAGAGCTACAAGCACCACAAGCCATCTTCTGAGGGAATTTTGTTTTGTCAGTGATAGGCAATAAATGGAAGAGACCAGCTGCAGCACTGTGGGCTGCACGCTTAGCAATGCTGCTGGCCTTCTGAGGCCTGCACGCACACGCACCAGCATCACACCAGCATCACCATGCTGCGGTGCTGCTCACTGGCTTTCTACTGAGTGAGCACATGCGTTAGACTTCTGTGAAACCTTTGATAAAAGCCTTTTCTCTATCATTTGAAAGTTGTTGGCCATAATGGCATGCAGATGTTATCCTGAAATCAAGGACCATTTGAAAAGTACTACCAATAAAATTGGTATTTTTAGTGCATTATGGGCTCTCCAGTTGGAGATCTGTTACAGTCTTAATAATCCTGTGCACACACTGCGTCTCTTTTCATCTGAGTGCATCTTTATCCATCCAGCAGCAGTCAGCAAGGCTGCTTCACTGACTCTCCTTCCATCTCCCCGCATGTTGGGGATTTTAAATTGCTGAAGTTCATTATTCATCCAGTTCAACAACAGCTGTGAGGACTTGGGAAGCGGAAACGCTTGCAGGCTGTCACTGTACTCCATTCTGTCTCCAGTACGTCTGTACGGAGCTGACAGGAGATGCTGCTGGGAAGGATGTGAGGAGTGTTTCTTTAAAAAGGAAAGATAATCTTAGGACTCCTTGCTACAACAATCCTAAGTTCCAAGGCCACGAACCGTTGCACCGAACCTATTACCAAATGCTGACTCCTTGTTTTGCTGTCCGTTTCCTCAGCTCATTGTACTAGGCCTCCATTGTTTTCCCTCTCTCCTGCACATGAGGTTCTCACATGTTGTTGCCATTTCTGGCTATGTAGTTCTGGGCTTGGGTGACAGCGTCCGCGATGAGAGACACTGTCGGGGACGGGCAGGACCTCCTCTTCCCTTCCTCTAAGTCCATTTCTCTGGCAGATTGGAGCATCTGGTTTCGCAGGACAGAGAAGAGCAGCAAGGAAGAAAGCAGCAGCCCTCAAACCTTGAAAGCATCCCGTGCTTTAGAAAGGGTGCTGCGGACAGAACAGGCTGAGCGTCCGGAGCTGAACGAGCGTGTCATCCCTCCTGCCCGCAGGCAGTGTACTCAGCTGCAGGTGGTTCTGGCACGTCTCTCCATCCTTGCTAGGACTCGGTCTTGACAGCATTCCTTGCTAGGAGATCCATGTACACGCACAGGTTGGGGTAGGGGGACTCCTTCTCCTGGTTCCTTCTCCCACCTCCTTTCTTCTAAAGGCAGTTCACTGTTGACAGTTCTTTCACTCTTCCCTCAATATCGGAACATATGATCGCATCAAGCTGGCTTCAGGCTCTGGTGCTGACATTTCCTAATGCCCACATCACGCGAACATTTGAAAAGTGTTAATGAGCAGATCAAAGGGACTGTTGCCTGAAGCAACTAACTTTTTTCCTTTTTTTTTAAGAAATCGGCTGTCCTCCAAACTGAAGTCTTCATTCTTTGCAGCTGAATAAATGAGATGCAGCCTTGCCTGGTGGTAATAAACCAAACCAAAATTAGGAAGTAATCCACCTCTACATGGGCTTAATAAGACAGCAGCGTTATTTAAGCAATCCGAGTCCAGTTCAGGTCTCAGGTTAACGTGCAATATTACGATTTCAGTACGTGCAGCTTCAGGCTACATTTGCATTGTTTTCTGCCAAAGCTGCATGGGTTCCTCAGATTTCTCTTTTTAAAAATGGTTTCTACCAATTTCAGTTGAAAGATCACACTAGACTGAAAATAATCCGTGTGTGCGTGTGTGTGTGAGAGAGTGTGTGAGGAGCCTGTGGAAACATAAGGATGCAGGCATTTACATTCCACTTCTGTCAGCAGGGTGAGTATCTGCTACTCAAAGCAGATTATTTTCTCACACCACCGTCACATTTAAAACAAGTTTCATTTTCTGAAGCTATTAGAAGTAGCAGCTAATTAATGTATTGGTTAGCTGCAAATCAAATTTACCCTAAAACTTCAGGGAGTTTAGAACCTGGCCTAGGATTAGATCCTTTGCTCGGTGAGCCAAACACAAACCGCCATTCACTCGTGACTTGTGAAAGCCCAGTAAGGCCTGACAAGTGGAGTTTTTCTTAATTCACTGGGGTGGAAATTCTGATTCTATAAATATCAACAGGTGTAGTGCCCAAGCAAACCTGAGCAAGCACCACAAAGACGTTTACTGTGCAGCGTTGTCTTTGCTCGGGAGAGACTGCGAGACTTAAGGGCTGTAGAACTATCCAAACAGAAGCGATAACGCTATTTAGTATGGACTGATATAAACCCACAACCTATCTAGGCCCTTCCCCCCCTGTACAGCTTGCAGCTGTGGCAGAGAGTATGTTTTGTGGAGATAATCTTCAGAGACAGGCAAAAGGGAAAGAAGCATGGGAATTTTTAAATAAGATAAGGTGACCCTTCGTATACTGGAAGTACTGGTTTACCGCTTCCCGTATTGTAATTGAGGTATCTTCACGCTTTGGAAGATCTTGCTCAGCATCCAAGTACCTCAGAATCTGTCCCATGATCCCTGTGTTGTTGTTTCTTGTAGAGTTAGGGCAGTAATTCCAATCTGGCTCTTGGGAATGTTTCGTTCATTAAGTAACTAATTCCTGAAAGTACCTGATGGGCGGGAAGAAAAAGCACTCGGAAATATGCAAAGAAAAGTAATTTCTGGCATGGTTTTGCTACGTTGTATCAGCAAAGGGATGTCTGGTTAAAATCCATAGTTTACTTCCCAATCCACTCAAAAGCTGCTTGATGAATAATACAGTATCTTAAACCTGAAGTGCTGGGGAAAAATGTTTCCGAGGGTGCGAGAACTTACTTCTCTTACTTGCTAGAAATCCTTTATCCAGTACTAAGAGACCAGGGCTCGTTCAGGCAGTAACTATCTTGCTGGCACTGTGACTTGAAACGTACAGCAACAAGGAGAACTCTTGATTATTGGTCAAGAAAAATACGTTTCTTTTATGTATGATGCTACGCATCTGTGCAGTGACATTATTTATAGGCAGTGGTAAATGTAAGTACTATAATTAATAGCAGAGAGTCAAGAAAATAAAATGTATTTCAATTCAGGTACTTAATGTTGTATTAGGAGATTTAGGTGTTTGTCATCATGGATAGCCTGGTTATGTTTGTATAATACGAAGGCATAGCAGAAAGAGACTTCTTTATATTCATGGGGTATTTTTTAGTCATTTCTATACAACATTCAAACACAAACCTGCTTTTCTTGTGGAAGGACAGCTGTACGTGCTGTTTTCATCTTAATCACTTAAGAGGGTCACTGCCTTCCTCTTCCTCTCCCTGTTGCTGTTCAGTGGATTCCTGTCAGTACTGGGAACTCCCTCAGATGTACTATACGTATAGGAGAAAGGCAACAGGAAGTCACTGTAAGCAGAGGTTGTAACTATAGGTGTAAGTAAATTATCCTAAGAGTGGGCCTCATCCAGAAGCAGGCGAAGAAGCCCTGTGAATGTAACTGCCACTTGCAGGCACTCCACCTTGAACAGTCAAGGAGCCACATACTTAAATTATTAGATCTGAAATGCGAGATGTGTGGAAATGATCTGGACGTCTAGAGGTGAAGCCTGAGCTACCAGAAGGCATTTCGTGCTTGTCATTGGGCCAGAAATTATCCAGCAGCATGGCACAAGGAAGCAGGCATCTTGGCGCAAGATTATGCAAGACCTCACACAGACCTTGGGATGCTTTTCCTCCCAGGCTTGCTAATTAACTCCATAGGGTTTCATCACTGGCTATTACTTAGAATGACTGAGTCTCATCCGGTCAGGAAGCGAAGTGGCAGACACGTCTGCCCAAAGAGTGTCTGCCAGTCAATTGATGTTATTTTCTATTAGACGGATGGTGTTAATTTCCAGAAGGCCTTGATAATCGATACCCAAGGGACTTGGCAGCAGCGGTTGCCAGTTTGCAAGCAGATGTGGGGGGCTCAGATGGAAACAGTTCACTCTTTAAAATTTTCTGTTTGCTTTTGGATGCTGCCAGTGCAATTCCTTATGCTTTTATATGCTTGGCTCTTTCAGGTCATCAAAGATCCTCCTCCACCTCCATCAGCTCCAAAAGAGGTACGGTACGATGGTGCTACGCTCCTCACACTGGTTACACAATGCTACTCCTCTGTGCTTGCCTGCGTTCTGCGAATCCAGCTCTTTGTCCTAGCTGCTGAAGAAGAAAGAAAGAGCTGCCCCGTGGGAAGCCTTAAGCTGAGAGGGGGATGGCCTAAGTCCAAATCTCTGTTCTGTCTCAGTCATCTCATTGTTACATGAATTAAGCCCAAATCCACAGAAATACTGAGGGGCTTTATCCCACGATAGTTGAACGTTATTTTTCCCATTCTGCAGCAAAAGCAGAAAGACTCAGTAGCTCTTGTAGTAACCGTCTAAAGAGCCACATTTTCAACAGGTTCAACAGCATTTTCAACAGATTTGGCATTCCAGACACTGAAGAACCCTTGTAAGGGGATTTCTTTTCCTCTTACGGGCGACGGTGCACTAGAGGATCTTCTGGCATCTTCAGTGCTTTTGCCCCTTGGTCTCGATTTAGCCCATTGCTTGCACATTGTCCAGCGCAGTGGCACAGTTGAGTCCGTGGTGAGGCCCACTTCATTGAGCTGAGGCAGCCAAGAGTGGGCTTGACAAAGGTTGGCTTAGAAACCGTGATCGGCTGCGTAACCTTCATCGGTGGATCTGCTCAGCATTGTCTGCCGAACCCAAATGAGTAGCGCCGATGATCTGGCTCTTTGAAGACTTAACCATTTGCTGTAGAAACTGCTGCTGCAGACCCTTTACTTTGTGTGTGTTTTGCTTATTTTTAGCATTTTTAGGTCGAGGCAAACAAATGATTGTCAATAGAACACACAGTTATATTCCCCATTTGGACTTCCTTTTGGTCACCATCAATGCAAAGCATTAAAACTATTTCTAAACATGACCAGATTTTGTTTGGAAATTGGTAAACACTCAGGGGTCCTAAATATCTGATCTTTCATACCCGAAGTGGGAAAACTTAGGCTCTGTGAACTCCAGTGAAATACAGTAACAAGACACTTGGGGGTGGGGGGAAGCATCTTTTTGAAGTAAATGCTATTTCAATTTCTTGACAGGAAGAAGAACAGGAGCCCCTGCCTACCAAGAAATGGCCCACAGTGGATGCTTCCTACTATGGTGGACGAGGAGTTGGAGGAATTAAAAGGATGGAGGTTGGTACAACACGGAGATGCCAATTCACTAAAACACGAACTCTCAGAGGCTGCAAATGGCGGAAACAAAGGCTTTTAAAGTGTGCTGAAAATACAAGGGCATAATGTCTACTTCTTTCCCAGTGACGTAAGCCTTGTAAAATTTTTTACTGTATCGAACAATTTTGACCTTGCCTATGAAAGAACGGCTTTCAGTAGTTCCATTTGACTGGAACTTTAAATAGCTGCCTGAAGACATGCTCTTTCCATCAAGCTAATGAGAAGGAGCGACTGAGAGCCTTTTCTGAGTGTTTTGGAAGAAATTCCAGTGAAACATAAGTCCCCCAACTGCAGGCCGGCCAAATGCGCTGACAATGGTGACGCTAAGGAGAGACTTGATCCCAAAGGAACTCACAGCAACAACAGTGCCTGTCTTTGAAGAGACACGATAGCATCATGTTAATTAAAACAGAATGAAAAATGTGCATCCTTATGGGCACGTCCTTATGTCAGATTTTATAGTCAAGTCAGCCTTCATGGAATTTGTAAAGCAGTTTTCTGCCGTTTTTAACTTCAATCTATGGAATTGTCTGTCTGAAATACCCACCGAGGCCATACTGATGTGTCCTGATAAAACTTTAAAGGTATTGGCCTAAGAATTTCAGGTTTGCTCGTATTCCATTTAAGCACAGCAGAAGAACATGCAAGTTTAAAGCTTTGTTGCTTATACATTTTTCCTTCAGCAGTTCAGAATTGCTAATTTACAAGAGCTTCAGATTTTGGAAAAAGAAAACATTTTGTGCAGTGCTTTTCAGAGACAAGCTAGAAAATGCTTTCCAAATTAAAGATTTACAAGCCTGGATTTCTAATGGGAGCCATGATGAGCCTCCAGGAGGAGTTCCAGGAGGGGTTCCAGGGTTTAATCATTACAGTCTGTAAATGAGATCTTGTGTAATGAAACAGAGACCCGACAGATACCTCATCAAGACAAGTAACATCAGTACCATAAAGAAAGGCCTGTTCATCACAATGCAAAAGTACCGCACTTCCCCTTCGAGGAAGGGCGTATAGAGTAATCATTAGGTTAGAACACTTTGTCATCTGTGCTAGGAATTTTTGTGCAGGACTGAGGGCTAAAGATGGAAACCATCTGAAATTGCTGACAGCACAATCACGGGCTCTTGAAAGGCACCTCATTCTGGGGAGCTTTGTCTCTGTCCTTCTGCAGGACCTGAGAGTCCTAACACATTTTGGGGTTGGGCTCTGTATCGTGAACACCTCAGCATTTGAACACGGAGCTTTCCCTGTCCCGTCGTACCCGTAACGGCGGGGTGAGGGACACGCTGCCCACCCCCAGCTGTTTGGACAGAGCAGTACCTGACCTCATGACTTTCACTGGCTCAAGAGAGCATGTTGCTCGTTTGGTCAATCAGGGCAAAGCAAGCGAGGAAATGGGAGAGAAAACAAGAACAGTCTGATGAGATGATGAAGGTGAGGGGGTCAAAGGGAGGTTATTCCTCACCTGACAGATGTGGTTTCTGCGCTGTGGCCAGTGAAAAACTTGCCGGACCAGTCATTACATTTCTTCCCCATTTTTGGTTCATGTGGTAATGCAGTTGCCTATCTTTTATTGCTTCTCTGTGCTGTTTGCTTCTGCCATTTTGCTGGCAGCTTGATTCTTCTGGCAGCTTCCTTGCCTAGAGAAAAGGAGAGAATGAACCAGGAAACTTCTGCTTACCACTCCCGTCCTACACAGTTACATGTTGACTCCTGCCATCTCTACTAGTTTCACCCCTCTGAGACAGTCTGGGATGATTCAGCCAGAGCTGTTCACTCTTCCTAGCTCTGTTTTTTGGCATTGCTTTAAAGTTTTTCGATGTCATTTCTAGACCCCACCCATTACAGGCACTAAGACTTTATGTCAAAGTTGTGCCATCAGACTCCACAAATTCTGGTTTCTTCAGGGTGAAATTGCTTTAATCTGAAGGAAAAGGTCATTTTATCAGTAAGGAATCCACCATGTATCTCTAAATGGTTTTAACAGTGTTTAAAATACATTTTAACAACCTCATAAAAAACACCATAAAAGTACCACTGATCACAGTGAAAGATACAGATGCATATTAATGACTCAGCAGGGCCTACTTGCACATGAAAGCCCATTCTAACACTGCAGCGAGAGGATTCCCCAGTGAGAAAAAGAAATCACTAAGCAAGCCAAACAGTGAAGTTCAAACTAACAGAGAGGTTCACAACAAACCCCTTTGCAAGAAAGGATGGTCTGTATTTCACCAAGGTGACCGACACTATTACAGACCAAATTAGGCTTTGTCGTACTTTGCTGCTCTCGTTCCCTACATGGAGGTTACAGGGGTAAAAAACACTTGGTGGTGGTGATAGAGCGGAAAGACCTTCCTCCAAGGTATTTACTGGTTCTGAAGGGGCACAGGCTCTGGCTTCCCATATCAGCATATTCTGCATGTGGTGCTGAGGAGGATGAAGAAGTTGGGCTCCCATCCTCTGGCATAGTTATCTGGGTACATTACAGAGTGTCCCTAGTATGACCTGGGAAGTCTTCTCCCTCCCTCCAGGTAGGAAAGACCACGGGCATGTTGTCTCCCTGGTGAGCAAAAAGATGCTGTGCCCTTTTGCAGCATGAGAGTTGTTGCATCCCACTGTTTTTCTGCCTCCTTTCCACGTGCCTGAGCTGCCAGGTAGCGAGACAGAACTAACATAAACCTACCAAGCAGTGTGCAGTGATGCTCCTAATTCACTCCCTCAGGGTGGGAGGTCAGTCTTCTCTCATTTTTCTTACTTGGTTTCTTCTCAAGCCTGGCATCTCCAGTTAGAAAGTCCCTGAAAAAAAACAAGTATGTTGGTGGAGTCCTGCAGTAATGGTTAGCCCTTTCCCAGTAACAGTTTTGTGACGCAACAGCGTGTCACATTTAACCAAGATGTAATGTCAGACTTTAACTACCTGGGTTTATGTATATCAGGTCTTTGCAACGTTTATCCCTGTCCTTTGCATACAGTGCACTTACATCTGAACTCTGGCTTCATTTAGGTTCGCTGGGGTGATAAAGGATCCACTGAAGAAGGGGCTAGATTAGAAAAAGCAAAAAATGCTGTGGTGAAACTCCCAGAAGAAACAGAAGAACCTTTTCATCCTAAACCACCTAAACCAAAGCCTACCTCACCAGCCATTCAGGAGAAGTGGTATACACCAATTAAGGTAATCTTTATAGTCTTTGGTACAGCACAAATTTGTAGGAACGGCCGGATTTTGTCAGCCTTTCCAGGCTCGTGCGTGATGAATTATACGTTATTTTTCAAGTATTGCCATTCAAGTACCACGTACTATTCTCAAAGTGAACCTCAGGATCAACAGCAGGAGCAGTCTGTAGCCCTAAATGCAGTACTTCCTAATTGCTGCCACGATCTGATACCCTTCCTCAGAAAAGGGACCTATCGCAGAGTAAGAGTACGAAAATCCAGTGCGTCTGCATGGGTATTTGGTCTGTCTCAGCGTGTATCTAAGTAAGCCTAAAACTACACAGGTTGTAGCTGTTACATACTCATTACCAAGAAAGGCAAAAACTATGTAAAACATAATGCAGGAAGTCCGACAAACAAGTGAAACATAACGAACAGCCGTAACTGACTCGCAAACCTGTAACAATCTCCTCTTAAAAGCTGAAGAGGGGTCGATAAATCCCTTGCGGAGAATACACAGTTTTAGCTGGGAGTACGGCTACATGTTTTCTGTCTTCACGACTTTTCCAAAGTGCTTTCTGATCACCAGAAAGCCCCAAAGATGTGTTGTCCGCACACACAAGCGCCAACTGCGCAGCCCGTCCACGTGGAGCAGGATGGTTCCAACAAGCACCAGAGCTGCTATTGCACATAGGCATGGGCAGCCTGAGCACTCGCAGTGAAGCTGGTGCAGCCACTGCCTGCGGGACTGACCGCACAGCGCCTGTCAGCCATACGCCACGTGCCGAGCAGGTCCCAGCCGTACTGAGAATGACGAATTGGCCGTATACGTGCTGTAAAAACAAACACATTTATGTGGGACAAGTCCCACGCAGACATGTAGCAATTCAGCCCAAAACACTGGCAAATGAACGCTCCACTTGAAGGTTGCTCAGAAGTAAATGTGGCTCAGGCCCCAGCCGCTCTGCTCCCGGTGGAGGCGAGTGCGGCGCTTGGCGTTCACCGATGGGGAAGAGCAGGACCACAGCTCTGTGGGGTGGGTGGCACTGCCCAGGTCTGTACTTTGCTCATCCAGCTGTGAGGAGCCATTGCTCAGTTCTGCCAGTAAATCTCTCTGTGGATCTCCTCGGGCGGTAACTTGGCAGGGGTGGCGTGCTCTCCGTTGACTGATTTCATTGTACTGAAAGTCCCGTTCTCTGCTGCCGCAGGGTCGACTCGATGCACTGTGGGCGCTGCTACGAAGACAGTACGACAGAGTCTCTTTGATGCGACCACAGCAAGGAGATGAGGTTTGTGCGTGCGCGTGTATCTGCGGCGGTGGGCAAAAGAGGGGCATGTTACAGCCAAGCTTTCGCAGTTGCTGAACACTGGTAATTCTGTGACCTTAATTAAAGAAAGCGCTGCAGCCAAAAGAATGGCACACGGGAAAAACAGTGCCTTGGGCAAACAGAGGACATTGAAAGATGCATCACACCAGCCCAGAAATGCTGCAGAAACACAGACCTCCTGAAAGCAGAGTGGAGGGTTCTGTATTTTGTGCGCAGTCAGCTGGAAAACAGAAACACAGCACCACTTCATTTGGTGTAAACTTTCTCTAATAAACCCCCCAATCTTTCTTAAAAACAGTAAGAGCAGGGTATGGCTGTCTCTACACTAAAACCACATCAAACTGAAGCGATCGCCAGTAACTTTCATTTAAGTTGCTTCACATTGCTTTGCAATTCCATGCCAAAGGCAACTTTCACAGAAGAAGGAGGTGAGGAAACTTGTTTCTCAGACAGTCCTTTCCTCTAATACACTCATGACCCATGAGAAAGTGGCCTCCTCTATAAAGACTGCTGTGGCTGGGCTGTAGAGGTGGTACCCGAACCTTCTGCAGTGAAGCTAGATTGGGCAAGAAAGTGTTACTTGAAAAGTTAGCATTTATTTCAGGAACTGATTTATCATCAAGGTATTTCAAATCCACTGGGGCACCATTCAGCTTCTTGTCTGTTGCACATCAGAAGATGCAGGAGCAAATGATTTCCTCTGAATGAGATGGGCCTCAGTGGCAGAGACAGATCAGATTCTCTCGCGCCACAAAGCAGCAGTGTGCGAGAACGCTGGGCTGCGACACACACCGTAAAGATGACGTAACAGAATTAGAGGGGCTGAAGGGAGGCGGTTACCTGTGAAAGGACGAGAGGTAGTCGGTGATCAGATGATCATCCTGGGATGAAGTCTGGTACTGTTGTCAAGGAAGAAAAGGCGAGATTTAATTAAGACAACGCTAAGTGTTGGAAGAAGCAGAATGACAAAGTGCAGTGCTGGAAATGGGGAGCATAGTCAAATACTACTGTTACTCCAGTTGTTAGTCAGCAAGTTATTTACTGTTTGCGTGAATGATGCACATAGCAGAATTAACAACAACAAATTACACACAAAATACACAGTACAATACAGTTTAACAGGGAAATTCATGCAAATTGGAATGTGGAAGAAATAGTGCCTGAACAGGCTAAAAATTTGTCAGTCTGTCCCTGCTTTGAGGATTTCTGACCATGAAGACAGGTCATTACTGTAAAAAATGCCTGCCAGAGGTGGCTTTGCCATGCCATTGTGAAGTCGGGCATCCTCCTTCTCTGGGCTCGACAGGAAGACACTGACCAACACGTGGTTTACGAAAAACAGAAGAGAGCTCACTCATCTTCAGTATCCCCACTGGAAAAAAGGGAGTAGAGTTTGTACCGATGAATAACATCTCGTCCTGAAGGTGTGACCTGTGACACTGCACGAGTGCAGTTTCTCTGGCACAGCGTTATATTGTGGGGAAAAAAATGACATCTTTGTGCTTGTTTCTAACTTGCTAGGTCGAGACCCTGTGCTGTACCTGAGATGGGTTTAGGTCAGTGCTTGGGGGAGCAGCCGTGCGCACGTAGCGAGACACATACATGTACTTACTTTGGAAGCACTGCCACGGTGAACAGCAGCCACACAGTTGTTGGTTTTCTCTGCCTTCTTTTACCGTTTAAGAACTTGGTAGCTCCCATTGGTAGAAGAATTCACTGCTGAATTCAAGCCCTTGATCAAGTAATTGAAATTTAGGCATGAAGTATCAAAGCAGAGCAAGCTTTTTCTTCCTTCTCTCTCCTCTCCCACCTCTGCCGCGTTGCCAGATAATGCCGAGGGTGGCCCAGTTTGAGACCTGCGTGCGGTTGAGCCGAGAAGCTTTGATTGTGGATCGAAGTCCTCCGAGTCATAAATTTTTCAGCTCTCAATCCGTGAGGTTAGGGAAGCTTGTACAGGTGTGAGCTAGCAGGTTGTCGCCGACATCTGTTTAGAGCGAGGCCCAGGTCCTCAGCAGCCTGCAGCGAGGCTGCAGGATTGTCAGCAGATGTAGTCGAGAGTGGCAGAACAGTTTTGGTCTCACATTTGCCGCCTGGGGGCTGAAACACTAAAGGTGGAGTGGGGGTGGACACAGCTGCGCTCCCAAACATGCCTCGGGCACAAATAAAGAGATCTAATATAGTTTGACTCTGTTGTGGTGGGGAGATGAGGACAGAGAGCCACTTCAGAGACAACTTAACGCTGCAACATCTGCCGCCAAGTTTCCAGGGAGTGACAGGGGACAGCAGGTACAGATCGAAGTCCCCACATAAACAGCCTCCATTAAGCCCATGAACTCTTTTGAAGGGCTCCCATCAAACATAGTGGAGTCCACAGCAGGAGGTTTTGTTTTCAAAGCCACGTTTTGTTTTCTGCATTAACAAGATCATTTATAAATGATGCATTACCCTGTGCTCGTACTCCTATTTATACTTTCTTTCCTTTTTTTATTTAAGGGGCAAAGAAGAACGAACCACAGTAGTTCGGGGGTACTTTGATAAACCAGCTAACTGCCTGAGCCTTTTAACTGAGGTTCTGGCACCGCCAGTCCGCAGCGCGACGCTGGGCTGGGGCTGGGGCGCAGAGCGGAACGCGCACGCCGCGATGGGGGCACTGCGGCGGAGTGGCCACCGCTGGCTCTGCCTGCAGCGCCTCTTCCGGGGCGTTCGTCACTGTGCGAGAACAGAACCTGGCACGGGCTTGTTCTTTTCTCTAAATCCCCATGTTTCCCGATTCATCGTTCACACCTAAAGGTCATCAGCAAGGTCTTCCAAATTCTTGCAAACAACCTTGCAGCTCGATAGTGGCTGAGACTCATGCTGCGCACATTTGTGAGCATAACTGTCATTTAAGTCCACCTGTATTTAAGATTTTGCTCTGTCAGGATGCAAATGCATGTGACTGGTAACAGGGACACAAAACTATAGCTAGTTCTAAAAGAGTTTCTATAGCAGAGCTACAGAATACGTTCAGCTTTTTTTAATGTTACAAAACAGCCTAATAAAAATGCAGTCATTTGTACCTGGTTTTAATTTGAAGCCTATTTACCTGCTTTAAAGATTCTCTGATAATAATGGCTGCAGACTGAACACAAACATCTGTTTAAATTAATGTTACTTAGTGAACATATCTACATTATACAAAAGCAAGCGATAGCCAAGACATAAGCTTAATTATGAACTAGGAACTTAGTAGAGTTTTCTTGTGCTGAAGACTCAGAAGAATACTCTGCAGTTAAAACATCTGGGTAGCAGAGGATGCTCCCTGGGAATGTTAAAACTGGGTGGCAGGCTGCCATCCAGGACGGTACCTCTCGGGTGCCCATCCCAGCCAGAGCGGTCATCTTAACAGCTGGGTTTGCTAGCTGGCAATCACTGAAAGCAGCAGTCATCGTCTCTGTTGAAAGACGATGTTGTTCTGGTGTTAGGAGAAACGAGGATATTCTCCCACCTACGTAGGCAGTCACTTTTGGCACTCCCTGCCTTCGTGCAGATGAGTGCTGTTGCTCTTTTTAAAATGAGCCTTCAGAATTCATTAGTGAGAAAATCAACACTTGTATGAATGAAATCGCAGAAAGAAAGAAATCTATGTCAGCTCTAAGGTGATGACATTTTAACCGATTTGACCAGTACTCTCACAGAGCGGCATGGAGCGCGGCAGCGGGCTGTGTGGCGCGGGATGTCCCGACGGACGTGCCTCTGTGCTTCTCGTGAAGCCATCAGACACGTTAACTGAGCATTGAAATAGCGCATTGAAAAGCGGAGCTGCCACTGGCGTGTGCAGCCAGAATTCTTGTGGTCCCATATTAGTTCACAAAGAGCTGACTGAAAGATGAGCGCTTCAGGCCTCCTAAAATGCAACAGACACACCACAGTGGGCAAACTTGGTAATTTAGCTGTGCTGGCAGCATGGGGACGATGCCTTTTAAGAAAGGGAAAGTCAGTCTTTTCTAGGTGGAGTATGAATTTGCTACAGCTGTCAAATACCTTCTCTGCCACCCTAAAGAGCATTACAGTTCTTCTTCCCCTGCCTCCAAGCTGTACTAAAAAGCAAACATTCCATTTGGCAGTGCAGTTTTTGTTTATTACTCTTTGTTTCATTGGGCACGATTCAAAAAGGAAAACACAAATTTGCTTTCTTACTTCCTCAAAACATCATTTTATGGAGAGGACTACAGTAGAACCAGTTAACGTAATCACGACCTGGCTGCCACTGAAGAGAGGGCAGAATGCATGGAACCAAACCCAGTCACAAAACACAGCCCCGAGCCTGGCCCAGCAGCTCATGTTAATGCCGAGCATCTCACTAGTCCAGTTTACAGAGAGACCAGCTACCTTCATCAAGCAGCCCCCGAGGAAAGCTGACAGGCTCATTTGACCGCTACTCTCCAGAAGAGACGTGACAGCCTCAACTGTCCTGGGCGGCCAGATTTATCAACTAGTCCTGTGCTCCTAACCAGATTAGTTCCTTTTCCATTAACTGCTGAAAGTAGGGCAGCTGTCCGAGCGGCTGGTTGTAAATTTGATAATGTCTGCTGTGTTAATCTGTAGGCTTTTCAGATGAAGAAGGCAGCAGATAACAGGATTAAAGTTTCAGGACCCAGGGTTTTCACAGCCTGAGACGCGGGCGTAGGGGGATAGAGAATGACTTCTGTCATTAATCTTAATTGATTGCCAAGAGGTTTTAATCTGGGTTATTAATTAGGAAGGTCCTTAACACACTGTCTACATATCAACATCAGATGCTCTTTTGGGACTTTTGGGACATATGGCCGATCTTATATTTACATTCACACAATTTACAGATACATACATTTCTGTATCCAGAAATTCTTATACGTATATACGCAAGCAAATAGCTGCAGAAGCACTTGCATGCACAGAGCCACGGCACACTCCCTGGCAAAACGTGATGAAAATGAAAACAACGCTTGGCACCAAGGTTAAATTTCCACACATACACCTCTATTTATGTTGATAGGTATATTAATCCATTTCAATTATATGTGCCATTTATCTAGATTATCCGTCAAATGGAAATCTTTGATTGGCAGATTTAAGTCATGCTTTACTAAGGTGCAGCACACGTCTCCGTGTGTCCCTGGCCGTTCAGACACACACAGACTGCAAGCAGAAACACGACCATTTTTATCTTTTGCCTGTCTGTCACCTGAGTTAATGCTTGGGCCCCCGCTGTTCCCTTTTCTTACTTGTTACAAGTTCCTGTTGGACAGGCAGAACAGAGAGAGGCAGCTCTCTGCAGCTGCAGCTGTGCCAGTGCAGGATAAATCCCAGAAACGCGGCTGCAGAGTTTTACCGAAGTACTGTTTGGGAAACCTGGTGACAGAATGAGATGAAAACGAATAGGCTGCTTTTCCTTGGCCTTCACTGGGCTCCAGTTCTCTAACCAACAAGAAGAGCCTGTGAAAACATCCCGAAAAGACTACTTTTAGAAAGAGGGAATTTCTGTATCACCTCGAAGGTGTTAGTGTCACCTGCAGGTAGCCATGGTGGCCCAGACCCACTCATCACTTAGGATGAGTTTATTGTAAACTTGTGCTAAATTGTAGCTAATTGAGTTCAGAGTATGCTCAGATAGGTCCACCCAGAGTCTCTAAAGCCTAAAAGCAGTTGCACGTTAATCATTTCATGCGTGCAAATTTCCTCATTATCTTTAATACAACATTATCAAAAAGAAGGCGGGGTGAGGGAGGTGTTCCATTATCTTGACACCGATTGCTTAGCTCTGGTGGAATCAAGGAGTGAACAAGAAGATAAGAAGTTGGGAAGGACACCACAGCACAGGCGCTGCTGAATGTGACAGCTGTATGTTAGAAGCAGACAGTGGGGAGGGAAATGATCAAAAATTTTATTCGTTGCTTCTGATCTTTTTACCGTATTCCCATAATTCAAAATTATTTTTGTTCTGGAATCAATTTCTTCATGTCTTGGTCCATTACAAACTATAGATCCTTAAAGGATTAAGAAAACCAACCCTAAACACTTGGGCTATTAGCGTTTTCAAGTGACTGAGTTTTCATAAGCCATGATATTTTCTGAACAAGTCAGATGCAGTACCTTTATGAAGTGCTTTTGAGTAACGTACGCCTCTCATCTCCCTCTGTTTGAACGCTCTGTCTACAGGGGAAATTGCTACCTACTAAAAGAAGTGACTGCGCCATACGTTGCCAAAGCCCATTACACTTTAAGGTTCCATCCATAAATTAGAATGCCTGAATACATTTGAGTTTTGTCCCTCAACAGTGTGACATAATGGCACGCCCTCAGCCTTAACATTTAATTTTAATATCGAACGTGCTGCTTTTTGATGGCTTTTGTCATAGCCTTCACGTAATTTAAGCGCAGTCTTAAAAAAAGTTAATTCAATTACGCGTAATGGAGTTATTAATGCTGCTTCGTGTCACTAAGTATATATGGATGCATAAGACTCTGTTCCTTTCCAGTCACTCGAATGATTTTTGCAACTTCTGATAACTGTGGTGGACAAATGCTAAATGAAAATCAGACACTGAAGTGTAAATGGGCTCAGCTCACGCTCCTTCAGCGGGCTCTGGCGGGCAGCTAACTAGTTGATAAGTAACAGCTTCACTGACCTATAGCCTCGGAGCGTTTAACATAACCCTTCGAGGACAGCGCTTCAGCTGCCGTTGCATTGCTTCTGCTGTAGGGCTTGGGACTTCTCATTCAGAGACTAAGATTACTTGAGTTTTGATACACGTTTCTACCTGTAGTTTTCTCTCACCATGTTGCTCTGTCTGTTATTACTTAAGTCTACCAAGCCAACCCTGCAATTTACATCAGTTTGACTAAATTAAAAAGGATTAGATTTTCTTTGAATTCGTGATCACAGAAATTGTTTACTAGTCTGAAATACAAATTTCCTTTCTGGGTGCACAATACTGCTGCCTGATCAGGGAGGGTAAATGCAGGTGGGAAGTGCACAGCAGGTAGTAGCACATTTTGTATCTTTCTGTGCCAAAGATGGACGATATTTTATTTTACATTACTGCACAACAGAAAAGCTGCTAAAATTTGGAATGGTAGTAAAATGATGGACAGGTATCTTCAGGAAACACAGTACGATCCCAGAAGACAGATGATTATTTAGGGCTGAATGTTTTCAGGAGAGCCTTAGAATGTTACTCATTTCTATGGAAGCTTTTCCCAGCAAACCCAAGCACACCCCAGCATTGCCAACTGTATCGTGTCCCTAGATCACATAGAAATCCGGTCTTGTACAACTGCTTGCCCAAGGGAGAGATGTTAGGTGTTAGGGAACACCCCAGGCCAGGGCTGCCTCGTGCCCTGCTCCTGGCCCCGTTCCTTGGCTAGCACGGACTGCTGCCCTTGCCCTCACCACGGGGGAGCTCTTGGTGGCTGTCTTAAAGCTGGAGCATCCAAGCCACAACTAGTGGCAGGTCATTAATTTCAATAATAAAATGAAAACATCTATAGATAAAGGCTTCTGCCCGCTAATAGTCAGTGTGGGTCCCCAGCAGCTGATGGGAACGACCTTTGTTTGTGCAGTCATTTTCATAATGCTATTCAGGGCCAGGCCTGACAACCAGTCTGCCATCATTAGTAGCAGACATCGGTTCCCTTTGGTGACGCGACAGAGGTGCACCCCAAGCAGATGGTCACAGATCATAGGTGGCTAATGAACTTGATGGGGCATTTTATTAAGATTATGATGGCGACTAAGTAAGATTTCCCCTCTGATAACATTTATACCAGAAAGAAAAGAAAGGCGTGTAAAAGATCAGGAGAATATAATGGACTACATTTCCATGGGACCTACAATGCTGCCAATTCTATGAATTCTAGATCAAGTTTCTCAAACCTCACTGCTTTCCAAGTGCAGCAGTATACACCGTCTTGCAGTCGGCAGAGTGAAACTGTTAATGGATGTAGGTACTAACTGGAGAGAAAGTGGCACGATATTGGCTCCTTGGTGGTATTTTTGCTACCGACTCTGCCCCTGTAATGAATTAGCCATGCCAGATACTTCAAAGCTAACTCCCATCCTTCCCCCTCTGCTAAAGAGAAACAGAGGGAAAAAAAATTAGAGAAAAACAGCAAATTCAGTAAGTTTAGCCTCGCAAATGCTGATCAAGGACTTGTGTATATAGGTGGCTCTTAATACCTTACTACCTGCCTGTTGTGGCTTTGGATGCCTCGAACCTTAGCGAGCAGAGCACAACAATCTCATACGTTACTTCCTCAAAAGTCCGTCCTGCTCCTAGCGTTTGCCTTTTTGGTGTAAAGGCATTCAAATGTTCTCAGACCTACCAAACTGAAATCTAATTTATCCTCCCTTTTTGCCTCCAAATCGAGGGCACGCCTTCGTATCCAGCCTTCCCCAGAAAGTTTTGGGCTGGTCTCTGTGCATCTGCCCCTGGGAGTACCGAGGCCAACGGCATCTGCTTAGCACTGTCAGGCCTGGTCAGGGCCAAATCAATGAACAGCACAAAGCCATCAAGCTTGAACAGTGCTTTCTACCATTTTATGTTTTAAATTCCTGCCAAGTATAGCATTTTTGCTGAATGAAAGCCGGTTTCACTGCGCTACATAAATAATAAAGCCGTGGCTCAAACTGCCAATGAAATTCTATGTTTTGATTTTTAAAGGTTTGAGCAGTCTGGGTCAGAAGTACTTAAGAAAGCCCTTCGTTTCCTGACATGTTCCTCCAGTTCAGCTCCTCCAGGCTGTTCACCCTAAGCCTGCGTGGAGCGATGCTAGGCGGGAATCAGCCCGCACAGCCCATGCCCAGCTGTAGCACCGGCCTCCCGCTTCGGGTCCCTGAAACAGACATCTCATGGTTTTCAGAAGGGTCTGCAAAATGTCCTTTAAGGACTTGTCTGTGCAGTAGCAAATCGAACTGGGCTTTATATGAAATAATTGTTGGTTACACCAGATTTATAAGGCGGTTCCATGTTAAAACTCAACTCTCTGGCTTACTGTCCCTGCTGCTGACTTAATACCCGTGACTGCCAACATTGTGCCTGTGCTCTGTGGCAGGGCTGGACACAGATCTGTTTCGATCAGTGGGAGGAGTAGGCATATGCGGTTTAAGTTCTTGAGGCTGGTTTTTTCAGATGTGCTACTCAAATCTATTTTAAGCAAGTTTGTGAAGAGTTTTAAAGCACTGCTTTGGGAAGCTATTATCGGTAGGTATTAATTATTGAACACTATACCTTCTGGAAAAGTTGTTTTATCACTAGAAAGTGACCTTGTTGGAAGAGGCAGAGGGAAAGAGAGACGTATAGTGTCTCCTGAGATCAAGTGGAGTGATGCGTATCAAGAGAAGACACTAAAGATTTATTGTCTGTGGCAAAAGAAACACAGATCTCTGCTTGTGCAGTAAGTGTTTTTGACATCACGCACCGTAAAGAATGATTGGATACTGTAGGTTAAAAAGTGTTTCGCTGAAGGAATCCGATAGACATTTTCACAGCGCTGTTTACATTAAGAGGTCTGACTGCATGGCTGCGTAGCTGGTTCCAAGAATTTCTGGTGTCTGAGTTAAGCCAGTTTTGTGTTAAAAGGCGGCTGAATAATCCTAAGAGGGCGTACTGAGAATTTAAGTAAAAGGAAATGTAATTTAAGGGACAAATATGCAATGTTTTCTTATTTTGTTTGCCTTTCTCAATGAGGTGTACAGTTAGAGAACAAGCCCCGTCACTGGACCCTTTTACAGCTGCTGTTAGGAAAGGCACTGGGAAAGTTTAGGTGTTGCACTGCTTACAGAGGTAGCACGACCTGTATCGCTGCGATGCTCCTGTCTGCTGCGCTACTGATGTTCTCCACCTGGCGACAAAAGCTGCTATGAGAAAAGAGTGGACTTAGATTAGATGTAAGGAAGAAGTTCTTTACCGTGAGGGTGGTGGAGCACTGGCACAGGTTGCCCAGGGAGGTGGTTGAGGCCCCATCCCTGGAGACATTCAAGGTGGGGCTTGACGAGGCTCTGAGCACCCTGC